>RJWJ010018010.1:0-32153 GCA_004363605.1 Indri indri
TTCTTTTTCTTTGCCATGTTCATATGCCCTGCAAAGTTACCATCGCAATGATGGTGTAATATTCTTTCTCGTTTTTGTGTTCCTGTCCAATTACACCTAAAGGAACACTCAGAAATAGATGCTCTGATAATGCTGGGTTCTTCCTCTTTGCTTCATTCACATCCCTGGTAACTTACATTCCTGCAAGGATGATGTGCTATTTTTCTTTGCCCGATTTACATCTCCTGTCTTTTTATACCACTGCACAGATGGACAGGTGACCTCCTCATACCCATTTGATATCTTCTATCCAGTTATGTCACTGCAGTTATGATGTAGGGATCCTTCTCTTTATCTGTTTTACATCCCCTTTCCATTAACACACGCCATGCTGAAGGATGTGAGGATGTATGTTTCTGCCCTTTGCCCTTCTCATGTTCCCTGCTCTTTTGCAGTACTGCACTGATAATATGGGGATACTCTTCTTTGATATGATCGCATCTTCTGTACATGTCCACGGCAGTGCTGATAGTAAAGGCTTCTCCTTTTTGCCCTGTTCATATCTGAGGCCTAGTTACACCACTGCACTGATGAGGTGGGACCTCTCCTGTTTACCTCATTCACATCCTGTGTCCAGTTACCCCACTGCACTGAGGAAGTGGGTCTCATCTTCTTGCCATTTTCTTACCCTTTGCCCAAATGCAGCCCTGCTCTTATGGAGCCAGATCATCCTCTATGCTTCATTCATAGCCCTTGCTCACTTTACCCATCACACTGTTGGTGGTGCATAGCTACTCTTCTTTTACCTATGCACATCACCTGTCCAGTTATACTAGTGGATCACGGTATGGAGATCTTCTTTTTTCTTTTGTCAAACTCTGCTCTAAAGTTTCACCACTGTACTGATGGTGCTGTGTTCCTCTGATTTGCTTCATTGCACAGTTAACACATGCCTGCATATTACACAACTCCACTGCATATAAGGTGCCAACGTCACCTCTTTGACCCTTTCTCATCCCCTTTCTTGACAGGGTGAGCTCCTTCTCTGTGTGCTGTTCACACCCCCTGCACAATAACCCCATTGCCTTGAAGGTGCAGAGCTCATTCTCTTTACCCAGTTGAAACTGACTGCCCAGTTATTCGTCTGCACTAATGGAGTATGACTCCATCACTTAAGACACCCACATACCCTGTCCCATTATACTCAGCATTGATGATGTGAAGTTTGTCTTCTTTGTCTCATTCTGATCCCTGTCAACTTATACCCCTGCACTAATGATACAGAACAACACCCCTCTGCCCTCTTCACATCCCTGTTAATTTATAGCACCACATTGGTAGTGGTGTGACTTCCACCCTCCCACTCTTCACCTGCCCTACGAAGTACAACACTGCATTAATGGTGCATGGTTCCTCCTACTTGCTTCATTCATATGCCTGCTCATTTGCGTCAATGTGCTGATTGCTCTGTTCACATCCTCTGCCCTGTTAAAGCACTATACTGATGGGGAAGTCCTACGCCTCTTTGGCCTATATTCACTGAAATCAAGTTATACAATAGTTCTGAGGGTGTAGGGCCCTTCTTCTTTGTCCGGTTGCATCCCCTCCTCTGTAACTCTTTTGTGCTGATGGAGCAGGACTCTTCATTTTTCCCTTATTAACTTCCCTTTCCCATTTACCTCACAGCATCAGTAATGTGAATCTTCTCTTTGCCCCATTCACATACCCTGACTAGTTACACTGTTATTGATGGTGAAGATTTTCCTCTATGCTTCATTCACATCCCCTGCCTATTTATACCAATGCACATATGATGTAAGACTGCTCCTGTTTGCAATGTTCATATTCCCTGCCCTATTACTCCACCTCACTGATACCGCTGCTCTCCTCCCCTTTTTCCTGTTCATGTTCTCTGCCCAATTATCCCGTTAATGTAACAGTGCAGTGCTCTTCCTATGATCTGTAATTACATTCTGTGTCTAGTTACACTGTTACATTCCATTGTCTAGTTACATTGTGATGAATGCTTTCAAGTAGCACTTCACTGCCCCACACGCATACCTGACCCAGTTATACCACTATACTGATGGTGCTAGTATCCTGTTCGTTGCTCGTTTCCTCTGTTCACTTACACCACTGCAGTGACGTGGCGTGGCTTCTCCTCTCTGCCCTGTTCACACTCTCTGTCCAGTTACCCCACTGCACTCATGATATTGGGATCCCCTGCTTTGCCACATTCACATCTTCTCACTCCTTTCCCACTCCTCCTTACTCGAACTGAGAATTCAAGACTCCTCCTCTTTGTGCTGTTCACAAACCAACCCGGGGCACTCAGTGCACTGATGATACAGGGTTATGTCTCATTGCCACTTTTACTTCTACTGCACTGACAGTGCAGGGCACTTCCTTTTTGCCATGTTGACATGCCCTGACGGCTTATCCCTCTAGACTGATTGTTTGGACATCCCACTTTTTGCCCCATTCTCAAAACCAGCCCAGAATACTCACCGTATCTCAGTGCCACTTTGGCTTCCTCTGTCCAGTTACTCTGATACACTGGTGAAGCAAGGCTCCTCTTCTTCATCCCGTTCACATGCCCTGTCCCTTTATGCTACTGTACTGATGGTGTGGGGCTCTTCCTCTGTGCTCTATTCACATCCCTTGCCCAAACAAAACTGGGACACTTTTGTTTTGCAGTTACTCTGTTTAACCATGTTTTACTTTATCTGCCCAGTTATTCCACTGCTTGGATGATGCTATATTCCTCCTCTTTGCTTCCATCACGTGCCCTGTCCATTTACCCCACTGTACTTATGGTGTGGGGTTCTTCCTCTTTTCCCTTTTACATTCCCAGCCCAGTAGCACCAGTTTAATGATATGTTAGACTTCCTTCTCTTTTCTTTACTTTAAAATATTAAGAGGGTACTAATGTTTTTGTTACATAGATACCTTTTATAATGCTTAAGTCAGGGCTTTTGGTGTGCCCGCCACCAAAATAGTGTTCATTATACCCAATGGGTAAGTTTTTATCCTTCTCTTTATACCGTTCACATCCTCTTCCCAGTTACACAACTGTACTTATTATTGAGGGCTCCTTTCTTTGCCCTATTCACGTTTTATGCCTAGATATCTCACTGTACTGATGGTGTAAGGACTGCCTTTTTAGTCTTTTTTCTTTTCCTCTTTAGTCATTCCACTGAATAGGCATTTAGGTGGTCCTCTTGTTTGCCCCACTCACATCTGCTGTCACTTACCACTACACTGATGGTGCATGGCTTTTTGTATAATCCACTATCCCATCATACACCACTGCATGAATGTTCATGCTACTTCTTCTTTTCCTCATTCCTATGCTCTATCCAATTACATAACTGTCATGATGGTGCAGGACTCCTGCTGCATTCACATCTGTTATGTGTACAGTGATATAGTGTATACCACTGTACAAATTGAGCTGCCCAATTTTTCCTCTTTGTTCAGTTAACATTCACTATCCAGTTACACCACTGCATTGGTGGGGCAAAACTCCTTTTTTCCTCATTCGCATCTCCTGTTGAGTTACACCACTGCTCTTCCTTGCTCTGTTCTATTATTGTTGTTATAATACATGTAATACATATCTTTCATCATAATTTTATAACCTCCTCTCTCTCTCTCTCTCTCTCTCTCACACACACACACACACACACTCACACACACTATACTATTTATTTAATTATACTAAAACAGAAAGAAACATCAAAAACTTCTTCCCTGGTAGAGACACGCATTAGTGATATAGTCCATTTTTTGTCTAGCAGTGTTTCTCAGTGCAAGAGTAGAGATGTTCTAGAAACTTATATCAGGGACAGAAAGAGACTTTTATCTTTCTTGATAGATATCATAGGCTTATTTAAATGAAAATAATTTTTGTTAAATAATAATATTCATAATATTTTAATTATCTAATAATGACTGAATATTTCACACATTTGCCAAAAGACACAGATTTACACTTACAAGAAGCTCAAGGAATCCAAGTAGGATAAAAACAAAGAGGTACACACTGAGGCACATTATAATGAAACTGTCAAAAGCCAAAGAAAAATAAATTCTTGGAAGAAGCAAGAGAGAAACAACTCATCACTTATAAGGGATCCTCAATCGATAAGATTAGCAGCAGCTGATTTCTCATCAGCAACCATGGAGACCAGAAGGCAGTGGAATAATATTTGAAGTGCTGAAAGAAAAATGACTTTCAATCAAGAACACTATATTTTGAAAAGCTATCCTTCAAAAATGATGGAGAAATTAAGACATTCCCAGATAAACAAAAGCTGAGGAAGAGTCTTGCTAGTAGATTTTCCCTACAGGAAATACTAAAGGGATTCTTTCAGGCTGAAATGAAAGTTCACCTTAAAGTAACTCAAAGCCATATGAAGAAAGAAAGAATACTAGTAAAGGCAATTGCATAACTTAATATAAAAGCCAGTATGATGGGGCTTTTAGTTTGTAACTCCTAATTTTTTCCTATATGATTTAAAAGACATGCATAAAACAATAATTATAATTCTGTGTTAATAGGCAGACAACATATAAAGATGTAATTTGTGATAATAGAAACATAAAAGAGAAAGGATGGAGCTGCATAGGAGCAGAGTTTTGAAGTTAAGTTGTTGTTAATTCAAACTAATTGGTTATGTAAATATAAGATTTCAATTATAATACCAAGGATAACTTTTAATAAAATAACTAAAATATATACTAAAAAGGAAATGAGAAAGGAATCAAAGCAGTGTACTACACACACACACACACACACACACATATGCACACGTGTACCAAGACCATTCAATGGAGAAAGAATAATTTCTTCAACAAATGATGCTGGGACAGCAAGTAATCCACAAGTAAAATAATAAAGTTGAATCCTTACCTCACACCACATACAAAAATTAATTCTAAATGGATCAAAGACATAAATATAAGAACTAAAACTGATAAAACCTTGGATTTGGCATTTTTTTTAAAGAGACGAGGTCTTGCTCTGTTGTCCAGGCTGCAGTGCAGTGACATCATCATAGCTCAATGCAGCCTCGAAATCCTGGGCTCATGCAATCCTCCTCAGTAGATGGGACTACAGGCATGTGCCACCATGCGTGGCTAATTTTTTTCTTACTTTTTAAGAGATGGGGTCTCACTATGTTGTCCAGGCTGATCTTGAACTCCTGGGCTCAAGTGATCCTGCTGCCTCAGCCTCCCTGCTGGCTCACTGCAGGAAGGAACCACACTGGGATTATAAGCATGACCACTGTACCTAGCATTAATGTTTTCTTAAATATGTGCCCAAAGCATAAGCACAAAAGAAAAAATAATTACATTGGACTTCATCAAAATTAAAACTTTTGTACATAAAGGATACTATGAACAGAATGAAAAGATGAGCCACAAGATAGGAGAAAATATTTGCAAATCATACATTTAGTAAAGTTCTTATATTCAAAATATGTAATGAGTGCTCATAAAATTCAACAATAAAATGACCAAAAAAAATCCCAATTTACAAAAGAGAAAAAGACCAGAATAAGCATTTCTCCAAACAAAATATACAAATGACTACTAGCAAGCATATGAAAAAGTCATTAATGAAAAGCAAATCAAAACCAAAATTAGATGCCCCTTTACACCCATGGGATGGCTATAATTAAAAAAAGGAAAATAATAAGGTTTAGTGAGAATGTGGAGAATGTAGAGCCCTCATACATTTCTGGGGGAAATATAAAATGATACAGCCACTGTGGAAAGTTTGGTGTTTCCTCCAAAAGTTAAATAAAGAATTAGTATATGACCCAGCATTTCTACCCCTGAGTATATATCCAAAAGAACTAAAAACAGGTGTTCAAACATAAATTGTACATGTATGTTAGCAGCACTATTTACAGTAGGCAAAAAGTCCAAATCTCAAAACAACCCAAAGGGCAAAACAACCCAAGTGTCTATCCAATGATGAATGGATAAACAAAATATAGTATACCTATAAAATGGAATATTATTCAGCCATCAAAAGCAACATAACACTGATTCATGCAATGGTTTGGATGAACCTGAAAAAATTATGCTAAGTGAAAGGATCCAGACATAAAAGGACACATATTATATGATTCCATTTATATGAGATATCCAGAATAGTCAAATCCATAGAGACAGAAAGTAGATTAATGGTTTCTAGGGACTGGGTGAAGGAGGAATGAGGAGTGATTGATTAATGGGTATGGGGTTTCATTTTGTGATGATGAAAATGTTCTGAACCTAGATAGAGCTGACGATTTCACAACATTGTGAATGTACTAACATTTTTCCCCAAACCCCAAAATCCAAGTGGATGAGAACAAACATTCAAGAGCCATGTTACCTGCATCATGATATCAGTGAGAGGAAAAAAAAAAGAAGCAATGGCACAACATCTAACGTCATATCAGAGAATCACTGTGTACTCACTGGGAAGGGCAGCTGAAATTGAGAGAGTTTTTGGCCTTTCCATATCAGGCAAGTGCAAGAACTCATCTCAAGAAAGACAGAAACTGCTGGAACGGAATAGCCCTGGTGAACGTTCAAAACTCGTATCCTCAGAGCTTTGTTCTAGGATAGGTTTCCATGATTAACAGAAATTCCTGGAGTGGAAACCATTAAACAGGAAATTGACAAAAGATATTAAAATAAGGACCAAAATTATACCATGCATACATGTACACACATGTGGCTATTGAGCATTTCAAATATGGCTAGTCAGAATTTAGATATGCTGTAAGAGTAAAATACATGCCAGATTTTGATGACTTAGTAGAAAAAAATGGAAAATATCCCATTAATAATTTTTATATTGATTCCATATGGAAATTATAATATTTTGGATACATGGAGTTAAATATATTATTAAAGTTAATTTCACATTTCTTTTACCTTTTTCTTATTTTGACTAGTAGAAAATTATAAATTACATGCGTAGCTGGTATTATATTTCCACTAGACAGCACTCAATATTACTGAAGTTTGAAATGCACATTAGACATCTAAAGTATAGAAATCCATTAGGCAGCTGGACATGCATGAATGGAGTGCAAGGGAATGGGTGAGAATGAATATATGTATTTGGAATTCATCAACTTAAAAAGACGTTTAAAGACATGAGACTAGATGGGATCTCCCAAGGAAGTAAATGTGTGTTAAAAAATGATTAAAACTTTAAGGCTTGGAAACTCAAACACTTAGAGGTGTAGAAGATGAGGAAAGTCCTGGAGAATACTAGGTGAATATAAAGAGAGCCATCTCTAAAGACCAAGAAAATACATGTCTCAAGGAAGAGACGATCAACTATGTTAAATGCTGCAAAAAGGTCAAGTATGATTAAGTCTGATAAGTTACCATTAGATTCTGCAGTCCGGAGGTCAGCTGTGTGATGGTATTTGGTACTTTCATGAGGAGGGAGTAAGGGAAGAACCCAAACAAATGTCAAAGGGAGGAAGTAGAGTTGTGGCCCACTGAGACTATGTATATTTTGATATCGTAGGCCTGAGTTAAAGACATTGGATTGGGGTCCACTATCAGGCAGATCAAATGCCCAGGAACCCTGTTAAAACAATAGATTGGAGTAGGGTGATGGGATTTCTGATTCTGCCCACAATGCTGGCTCGCTGCAGGAAGGAACCAGACCTAAGGCCTGAAGTATTGTTTTCCTCAACATCTGGGCTATGAGGGGCTATTTTATGGTCAGGACTATCTCTAGGAATAAAGTGTATCTATATATATAGCTGAGTGTCTCTAACTCTCTGTCTCTAGTAGAGCTAATGACACATACATGCCTACCACTAACCATTGTGGCAGTTGTGGCAAAAGTAGAAAGGGAGGCGCCTGGTCCACATCCTGAATCTCTTCTTCCCATGGCCAGGTATGTCCTACACTATGAAGCACTTTATACGTAACTCTGAGAACATCTCAGCCCACAGCTCCCTTAAACAGTGGCCACTTGGCCAACTTTTGTGCCTAGGATTGAGCACACCATAGGCCTGGCTCTTCCTTCCTTAGGAAGGACTTTGAGATTAGGGCCTCACTGGCCTTGGAAGTATTCTCAGGGAATTAGGGTACCTGACATATTTTCTATAAAAATGGCAGGGTGTTGGGACCTGGGGGACTCATTCCCTTGTCCTTATGGGCTCCTAGCTCTGGCATGAAATGTAGCATGAGGAGAGCCTGAGCACGGAGCTCTAAAATGTGGGCTCAGGACTAGGGACTTTCTTGGCCAGATCTAACACCAGTACTGCCCACATGCCAAAAAACCGAAAGAGGAGAGAGGAGGAGAGGAGATAGATGGGAAAGGAGGGAGAAACAGCTCATTTAATTGGTTTTGTTTATATATATATATATATATATATATCTCACTCCGTTCATTTTAATGTGGTCTCCTACCATGTCTTCACAACTTAACTTTTTGAAAAAGAGCTAAGTTGAGTCTCATCACAGAAGGAGTGATATGGTCAGGGTAAAAAACTCAGAACATAGAGGCTAACTTTATCACTAGTTATTTACAACTAGATATATACTCTGTTCACAGCATGGTGTGTGGCCATCCAATTTTTTTCGAACATGTCTGCACACAAATACTCACCCTCATATATCTGCTCATAATCTCAGTCACAACTATTTTTAAAAAGGGTATTATCCATTAACATTTTTAACTTAATATCTGACCACTTTCCCGTGTCAATAATTGGCCTAAGATCACTTGCCTGGTCCCCCACCAACCCCCGCAGACCTTAGGAGTCCTTGTTCCTGACATATAAACATTTTCCTCCTCTAAAAACTGAGATCTCTCCCATACCTTCAGGATTCGGACCTCTGCTATTTCTCCTTTCTTGATTCTGAGTCTGGGTTACCCCCCTCACACAAACACACATACACACACATATACTTGATCATGAGGTGCCTCTTCCTGACCCTGGATACCTTTATCATCACTACTTTTCTCCAAACACCTAGAGCTAAACTGTGCTTATTTTCTTGTCCAAGTTGCAAATCACTTATGCTAAGAGGCTATGAAGTGTCTAAATGGGAATATCACAGTCATAACTCCATTTCAAATAGAGGCAATAAGTAATTGCTAGGACAGGATTTTACTTTCTTTTCCTTCCTTAGAGTCACTTACCATGCTGACTACTTTCTTTCAATCCTCTGAATATGACAGAAAATTAAAATTTTGAACCATGATCAAAAGACATTTTATGTTTTAAAATATGAAACCAACTTTTTTATTATATTCATTAAAACATTCTTTTTATAAAAGGCAACTTGGAAAAGGGAAATTTCAAATTTTCAGGGGCAAAGGCAGGCCCTTTGAAAGAGCAGGGGGCCGGGACTCAAGGGTCAATGGCAGCAAGGGCTGAGTGGCTGAGTCATAGGGAAGGGAGGGGAGGCTTTAAAACTTCTCATAATGTTGGTTGTGGCTAGCAGAACTCTTAGAAACCTCATAGGTAACCACAGAGCAGGCAGCCCTCTTTGGGTCTTGGAGGTTAGTTACTCTTGGAAGATCGCAGCACAGACAATGTAGGGGCAGATGTGCTCTCTATTTGGGCCTGATCTCCTGGAGAGTATGAAGAGGCATTAATACAGATGGCACTAGCAGGCTGGGAGGCAAGGCATAGGACCTCAAGATCAAGAGAGTTTGAAGGACTCCAAAGATAAACCTTCCAAAGGTGAATCCATGGGCAGAAGCTGGCCCCGGTGGAGAAGGGCAGCTGTGGAGCGTGGTCTTCACAGTGTGTACAGTGTGGCATGGCTGGGTAGGACAGCTTGTAAAGGCAGGACCTGCCTTTGATCCATGGCTTGGGAGAGGAGGGCCTGGTGGTATGGTTGCAGAGAGCAAGACCTGGTTGTTTGTCATGGCTTAGTTTGGAGGGCAGGGCCTGGTTGGAATGCCAGACCCCAGGCAGAAGTCTAAGAATGGTGGCCGCTGGGCTGAGACCTTAGAGAAGGTGACAGCAAAGGCTCAGACCTCTTCCCAAGGCCTGGAAGCTCTAGGAAACAGTTGGTGCCTTGGAGGATTCTGAGTCTGGGCAGGCTTTTTTTTTGGCAAGGCTGCTTTTTGCTACATTTTTTTCCCTGAGCTCATGATCTGACTGGATCACCCCCTGGCTAGGCCAGTGCCCCTTGTAGGTAAGTTATCCTACCCTTTATAACTGGGTGGCAATAATGCCAGGTTCTCAGAAACAGGAACACTTCTGCAAACACTGTCTCGGGTAGAGCCAGGGATAGAAGAGCAATGAGGGTGGGCAGACCCTGGTTGAATCTTTGCTTTTGATTGGGGAGCTAGATATCACATTACTTGTCATCTTTCCAGAGTGGCCCAGTCCAGTTTCCTTTGACATCAGGCAGGAGGGCGTGAGCTACTCCTCTGCCCTGACCTGGCCAATCTCTTAATCCCAGGCAATCTCCTGGGATTCCTGATCTGTGAACTTAGTCCCTAAAAGTGTGTGAGTGTGTGTATGTGTAGGGGGCGTGGTCTATATAAATACTTTAAGTGACCCCAAATCAGCCTGTCAGTACCTTTCTAGTTGCTCAATCTCAAGCAATTAATTACTTGAAAGAAATACCACACTGCTCAATGAGATATATCCCCTAGCTAGCGCTTTGTCATGGAATATGGTCAGAACACTATGTCCATGGATGACCCCAGAGGGGACAGTCCCAGGACTTCTCTTGACCTCTGGATCTCCCCAGGCTGGATTAGGGTGGGTTTAAGGGTTGGAAAGCAGCTAAAAGAGGAGAAATGGGGTGGGTTCCACACTATACTCAAAACGTTTCACTCTGCTGCTTCCCACAGGTCAAAGGCACCAGAGGGGAATTTAGAAATTTTTTAGGAAAAGGCTTCTTTCCTGCTTAGCCCCCTGAGGCATGGGCAGATATTGCCTGGGATTAAGGGTGGTACTGTTTTTAAATATACATCAATACTTGCATGTGCTGCATAGTAATCCAGTGATGAATGTACCTTAATTTATTGGACATACTGTCCATTCTTGGCAACAGATGTCTAGTTTCTGTTAATATAAATATGTTGTGATGCACATACTTGAAGTTTAATATTTGGACACTTATTTTTAGTTGTTACTACAAAAGGGTTGCATGTTAAGTACCCCTAGCAAAAAGCAAATGTAAGAAAACTAGCACCTAAATTCTCATACATTCATAGGCAACTACTGAAATTTTTTAGTTATATCTAGGCAGAAGGGCCATTTATACGTATTTCATAGTTTTTTGTTTTGTTTAGTAAAATGGAATTATTTTTCCATACATATACTGTTTTGCAACCTGTGCTTTAGATCCAGAGCACACTTTCCATGTCAATAAATTTATACAAGGCCATTTTGTAACTAGAAAATATTCCATTTATAAAGGAAGAAGCCTATATTCTTAGACATTCTTATATTGCCAACATTTATGTTGTTTCCAACTTTTTGCTCTCCAACACATTACTGTGACACATACACTTTTTGCTAAAATTTGTTCATATTCTCAGTTTGTCTTTGTCATGGATAAATTCCCAGCAGTTAAAATTCTTGGTGTAAGGCAATGCCCTATGTAATTCTTTGGATAAAAACATTGGTAAGCTGTTCTTGTGAAACTCACTGTCATAACAATTTTGGCAAAATGGAACAGGATGTTTAGTGGAATGGATGAGCAACTGGAAACACAAAATAGAATAGAATGGTATTTGGAATGTTAAATAATATGAAATGTAAAATATATTTGAAATGGAATGAAGAATATGAAATGGAGACTGGTTGCAGTGGAAACTGGAATGAAATGAGGAATAGAATATGGACTCTAACAAAATGAAATGGAAAATTGAATTAGATGGAAATTGAATGGAATATAATGGGAAAATGGAGTGGAAAAGAGAATGGAAATAAATGTTGAATGGTGTATGGAATAAAAGAGAAGATGTAATGTTATATGAGAAATGAACGAAAAGGAATATAGAGTGAAATAAAGTTTTAAAGAAAATAGAAGGGAATTAAAAGTAAATAGGAATATAGAATGGAACCAAATATGCAATGACATGAAATAAATTGACTATAAAATATGCACTATAAATTCAGAAATAGCAGGATTGAATATAAAAATGGAGTGGACTTTGGAATGAAATACTGTATAAAATACAGTTTTATACATATCAAAATAAGGTTTTGAAAGATGGAATAGAAATTGAATAAAAATGGAATGGAGTGGAATATGAAGAACAAAATACTGATGAATTAGAGGGTGGACTAAAATGAAGGATAAATTAATAGAATGTATTTTAGTCATTTACTATTCTATAGTTTGGTGTTGTGGAACAACAACCATTTTATCATGCTCATGGATTCTGTATGTTTGAAATTCAGACAGGGCAGAGTGAGAATTGTTTATGTCTTCTCCATTACATCTGGGTTCTCAACTGGTAAAATTTGAATGACTGTGAGGTCGTGAAGAAAGAACAGCAGTCAGTGATGACTCCTACAATTTGGACAAAGAATCTGGATAGACGATGATGCCAGTTACTGAAATAGGGAAAACTTGCTCTATTGAGGAACAGATTGGATTAGACGGACAGTAGGAATTGGTGATTCAGTTATGACTGCGTTAACCACTATAAGTTTTGTAGTTGTTATAGTAATTTGGGGATATAAACCTCAACTTATCTCATAAACTTTCCATTAATTCTAGAGGTCAACTTTCACCAGTTTCATACACCCAGTGTTCCCCTGGAGGGATCATTTCAGATTACTCTCTCAGATTTTTCCTTTTCTCCTTTTGGAATCTCTCTGGGCCCTAGTCATAATCCTTGATTTAGTAATAATTAAAATGCTCCATTTATCCTAGCCTTCATTTAAAGGAATATATAAATATATGTGTGTGTGTGTGTATATATATATATCTTTCTGTCTTTCACTTATTGATTTGACTGACCGCTAAGATTTTCGCCTTCCATCTAAGGAAGCCTCTCTCTTTAACTCCATTGATATGTCTTCAGTGCCCTCTCCTTTCTCTTTCCCATTGCTCTTGTTTAGACAGTATATATGTATGTGCTCATAGGAAAAGAAAATTCTGGAAGAGTGACTTTGTTTTCTCTTCATACTTTATTTTCTGCATGTTTTCAATGTGTATATATTACTGTTATATTGAGAAAAAATGGATATACGCATTTTGGAAAAATTAAATTTTGAAATGTTTAATTAGGTTCTATGCTGCTGTAAGTAACCAGAGTCTCTCATATACTACTAGATGGGGTTTTAAATTCATAGCACATTGCCAAATGGAAATTTTATAATACATATTTAAAGTCATAAACATGAAATCCATTTGACCCTATAATTCCTCTTCTAGGCATTAATTTTAAAGAAATACTCATATATACTACCAAAGTTATATGTTCAAAGGTGATTATTATAGTGTCATTTATTTTTAAAAGTCTGAGATGACCTCATTTTCCAACAAGTCACTGGACATCCATAAAATAAATTTATGTAGCTTTCACATGATGTTTTTGAAGAACTTTTAATGCCATGGGAAAATAGCTATGATATTATTATTATACAAATAAAAAACCATAATTACTATGCATACTAATCAATATTTATATTTATTTATCTACGTATCTGTCTACTTATCTGTCCATCTATCTATCTATTTTAATTCCCTGAGGTTGCTGTAATAAATTACCCTAAACTTGGTGGCCTAAAACAATAAATTTATTCTGTCACAACTCTGAAGACGAAAAGTACAAATTCATTATCACTGGGCCAAAATCAAGGTATTGAATAGCCTGCACTTCCTCTAGAGGCTCAAGGGGAGAATTTGTTCCTTGCTTCTTCCAGCTTCTGATGGCTGCAGGCCTTCCTTGGTGCATTGCTATATCACCCCAATCCTCACCTCCACCTTCACATCCTCTGTGTGTTTGTACCAAATCTCCCTCTGCCCCTCTCTTATAAGAACACATATGATTGTATTTAGGATTCACCAAGATAATACAGATCTTTCATTTAAGGACAGCTGCAAAGTCTGTTTTTCTGCCATATAAAGTAGCATTAACAAGTTCTATTAATTAGGATGTGAATATCTTTTGAGGGATCATTATTCAACCAACCACACTATCTATCTATCTATCTATCTATCTATCTATCTATCTTTATATATACCTAGCTTTCTACATGTATTGAGATCTCATTCACTATAGAGATGTGGTTCTCAACCAGGGACAATTTGCCCCCCTTCAAGGGACATTATTTCCCCTCTCCCCCACCCAGGGGACAGTTGGTAATGCCTGGAGACATTTTTAGTTGTCCCAGTTGGCAAAAGTGGAGGTGCTACTGACATCTAGTGTGTAGAGGTCAGGGATGTTGCAAAACCCCCTCAAACAGTTGCTCCAGCAGATGTATTAATGGGGAAATTAACTCTGACAGCAACATGAAATAAAAACCCAATGTATTTTGAACAACCCAAAAGTCAACTGGTCTCCATTTTACTTGCATTTGCCCTTGTTGCACTGGGACCTCTAGATGGGGACCAGCCTGTTGCTAATACTGTTATAGTAAGACTCCCAGCCTATGTTTATTGTGAGAGGTGGATGATTGCAAGAGCCTGCAGTGTTTTCAAGACACAGCTTTCTTTCTTCCTGCACTGCATGAGGACCAAGAACAGAGCTTTTCTGAGAAAGGAAAATCTGCTACTGTTATATGAATGAGCTAAGTGTGGTAAATGCGTGCCTCTGGGAGAAGAAAAAGCCTAGAACTGGCAACCCATTTGTCACTTAAAATATTTCCCAAGATATTAAAAGCACCATCTTTAAAGGTTGCCACCTCCTCTAATTTCTTCCGAATATCCACCAGGTCAGGGAGTGCTAGTACCTGGAGGAGCTGGGTCAGGGAGGAGGAATGTTGGGGGAGAGTCAGGAAATGGGAACAGGACCCTAAGGTATACTGGACAAGGGGCTGGACCATGCTTTTAGGGTTACAAGGGTTCTTTCTCGCTTGGTTCCGAATTATCAATTTTGTCTATTTCCACTAATCAAATAATAGCATTCTTGTGAAAACTGACTTCACACATTGCTCTGTGATCACAAAATAGCCACTGTATCATAACATGGGTCTTTATTCAACTCTAACATGGATAAAACCAACATTTTCACAGAGTAAATGAAGAGAATACATTGAATGCACAAGAGATTCTCTTATAAATAAGTGTACCACTTTCTGGAGTATTGTGTAAGTGTAGATTGAGTATAAATGGCCTTCATTGAAGTATGTAAATAATTCATTAGGCAGGAAATGAGAATAGGCCACTTTATTATTAGAAACATAGTGAGATTCTTTTTTTCTTTATGAGAAAGCTTTTCATGACAGATGAGAATCAATCATCTAATCGAATGCCTTTTCTGCCTTTAGAAAAAACACAGTGCTAATGCATTTTACTTCTTCCTCCTTATGAATATGAATTCTTATTACACACATTTTATTGTTGGTAGAGAGAAACTATAATCCTGGCTTTGCAGTGATCAGGGATACTCTCCAGAGGTTCATTAGAAATATACCAATGTCCTGTCCCTTTTCTAACCTTATCTATAATAATTTAGCCCCCCTCCCAATATTTTGAGGTTTTTCAAAATTCTTTTATTGGCATAATAATTATATATATTTATGGAGTA
Source organism: Indri indri (assembly GCA_004363605.1). Taxonomy (NCBI): domain Eukaryota; kingdom Metazoa; phylum Chordata; class Mammalia; order Primates; family Indriidae; genus Indri; species Indri indri. Next base: position 15,692 of record RJWJ010018010.1, read on the forward strand.
GAATGTGATACGTTGATAGATGTATACATTGTGGAATGGGCAAATCAGGATAATTAACATATCAATCACCTCCTGTGCTTACTATATCTTTATGGTGAGAACATTTAAAATCTGCTCTTTTAGCAATTTTGAAATATACAATATATTATTATTAACTATAGTCAACTTGATGTGTGGTAGATCACCAGAACTTATTCCTCCTGTCAAATTGAAACTCTGTCTTTTTTGACCAACATTTTCCCTTTCCCAGACCCCAACCCTACCCCAGCCTCTGGTAACCACAATTCTATTCTCTAATTTTATGAGTTCCAATTTTTAGATTCCACATATAAGTGAGATCGTGTGATATTTGTCTTTCTGTGCCTGACTTATTTTACTTAGCATAATGTCCTTTATATTTATCCATGCTGTTGCAAATGACAAATAATTGGTTTTTGTTTTTGTTTTTTGTTTTTTGTTTTTAAGACAGTGTCTCCCTCTGTCCTGGGCTAGAGTGCAGTGGCATCATAATAGCTCACTATAACCTCAAACTCCTGGGCTCAAATGATCTTCCTGTCTCATCCTTTTGAGTAGATTGAACTACAGGCACATGCCACCATGCCTGGATAATTTTTGAAATTGTTTTGTATAGACAGGGCCTCACTATGTTGTTAAGCCTAGTCTCGAACACTTAGACTTAAGTGATCCTTCAGCATCAGCCTCCCAAAATGCTGGGATTAGAGGCATAAGCCACCACACCTGGCCCACAAAAGTATGAAACAAGAAGTCAATAATGGAAGGAATCATGGAAAATTAAAAAATATGTGGAAATTAACCACTATGCTCCTGAACAACTATTAGGTCAAAGAAGAAATTGAAAGGGAAATTATAAGATATCTTGAGACAAACAAAAATGGCAACGCAACATACCAAAACTTACAGGATATGGTAAAAACAGGTCTAAGAGGAAAGTTTACAGCATTAATTGCCTACATCAAGAAAGAAGAAAGATATCAAATAAACAACCTAATGTTACACCTCAAAGAACTAGAAACAGAAGAATAAACAAAACCCAAAGTTAGTAGAAGGAAATAATAAAGATCAGAGAATAAATAAGTGAAATAGAGACTACAAATACAATAGAAAAGATCACACAAACTAATAAGTTGTTTTTCTGAAAAGTCAAAATTGACAAAGCCTTAGCTAGACAAAAAAAAAAAAATGAGAGAAGACTCAAAAATAAAATAAGAAATGAAAGAAAAACATTCAACTGATAACACGGAGGTACAAATGATACTAAGCCAGCACTATGAATAATTGTACACCAGCAAATTGGATAATCTGTGAGTGAGTTCCTAGAAAAATATAACCTACCAAGGCTGAATCATAGAGAAACTGAAAATCTGAACTGAATAATAATGAGTAAGAAGATTAAATAAATATTAAAAGTTCTCCCATCAAAGAAAACCACAGGACCAGATGGCTTCATGGCTGAATACTGCCAAACATGTAAATAAGAACAAATACCAGTCCTTCTTTAACTTCCAAAAATTGAGGAGAAGGGCATACTTCCAAACTCATTTTATGAGGCCAGCATTACAAAAAAAAAAAAAAAAAAAAAAAAAAAAAAAAAAAAAAAAAAAAAAAAAAAAAAAAAAAAAAAAAAAAAAAAAAAAAAAAAAAAAAAAAAAAAAAAAAAAAAAAAAAAAAAAAAAAAAAAAAAAAAAAAAAAAAAAAAAAAAAAAAAAAAAAAAAAAAAAAAAAAAAAAGACAACTACAGGCCAATATCCCTGATCAACGTAGATGCAAAAATCCTCAACAAAGCACTAGCAAATCATATTCAACAGTAGTTAAAAAGATCATCTACCATTATCAAGAGGGATTCATCCTTGGGATGCAAGGATGGTTACACATATATGCAAATCAATAAGTGTGACTTGTCATATTAACAGAATGAAGGACAAAAATTATATGATCATCACAATATATGCAGAAAATCATTTGACAAAATTCAATACCATTTCATGATAAAAATCTCAACAAAATAAGTATAGAAGGAATGTTCTTCAACACAATAAAAGCCACATATGACAAGCCTACAACTAACATCATAATCAATTACTGGAATATTAAATAAGAGGTCAGTTTTCCTCTTCAAGAACCTGATGCTTTTTCTATAAAATCTATATTTCCCAAATTTATACACCTCTGAAATCTGCATTGAATTATCCCAGGTATTCACTTTGCCAGGATAATTTCCCACTAATCTTTGCTCTATCTCCTCCTTTTTTCTTTATCCTTTACTTCTAACTTCTTCAAGTCTGTGTTACAAAGTAAAGAAAGGAAGCGGGAAAGATGGAATAATGCACTTCTTATTGGCAGTTTTCTTGAACAGTCATCATATAAAACTTGGTTTAGCACATACAGGATAGAATTTAATCACTGTCTTAAGCCCCTCAAAATTTATTTTAAAAATCGGATTCTTACATTCCTTAATTTTAACAAGTACATGTTTTATTTTAGCCCTACTTCTCATGGCATGACTCAGAGTCTAAATATATTACTGTATCAATTTAGTTTGGGTTACCATTTTTTTTTAACAAAAATGAGTCCATTTTTGGACTCTTTTTTAAAAAAAACAAGTCCACACTCAAAATTACAATTAAAATGCTAACTAAGTTTCAAGACTAACTCTTTGCGGAAACATTTACACTTTCAAATATCAAATGCTAAGTATGTTACAATTAGGTTACAACTCCAAGGTATAAATGATCTTAAATCAGTGCAGAAGAAATTTAGAATAAAAAACATAATTTATTTCCTAAGTCCGTGTTCTCTATAATATTGAAGAAGAAGTTCTTGAATATTATACAAGGTAGATTGAGTCATTTATTTATTCAGAATTATTCACTGAATGCCTGATATTTTCGAAAAACTGACCTGGGCGTGAGGACGGAATATGTGCCCTCAGGACATTTTCAAATAGACAGGGAGAGAAACATTTAAACAAATACAGTGCACTCAATGAGGACTGTAATGGCTGTGTGTATGAAGACACTATGGGACCACAGCAAAGGCCATGCCAACATTTTTCTGACATACTCAGCAACACCTTCATTGGGGAAAATTATGTTTGAGTTGATTTTTGAAATATGAAGAAGTTCTTAGAAGAAAAGGATGAAAAAAATTCCAGGCAGAAGAGAAAAGCATATGCAACTACAAACAATGCACGGAGCATGGCAGGGATTTGATGATATTCAGTGCAAAAGTTGAGGAGTTGCAGGTGATGAGGCCCAAAGGGCAGCCAGGGCCTGGGAAGCTAGGCTAAGAAGTCTGAACTTCATTCATTTGGGAAATCACTGCAGGTTAAGGCATGGTCAGTTCTTCCAATTTGAAAAATAAATCTGACAACAGTGCAGAGCTGGAAGGGGACAGAGAGAGTTTAGGAGGCAAGGCAACAGTCCAATTGAGGACCTGACTATCCTCAGCTACAGACAAAACCATATTTTAAAACTACATGCTGACTACAAAAGCCATATTTTTATCTGGAAATGGGTATTTTACAAGCTGCAAGTTAAAGTTCAACCGCTGTGCAGGATGATTTCTAAATTTCCTGTGATCTCAAAATAGAAAAGCATCGTCAGGGAGACAATGATGTCTAAAAATAGTTTCAAGTATCTGAATGCACTCAGAGGAGCCTTTAAAGGCTAACCATGGCTAAGTCCCTCATCCTGGTGTAAAATTCTCAGTTGGAAAATCTCCTCTTGTGTAAATTTGTCTTATTTCCGTATTTTTGTTGTCTTTGTGTTATTCAGAATATTTCAGAATAATTATATCCCTGCCATTAAATTGTACCCATATGTTACCATAATTCTTGTTATGTTAAACAATCAAATGGATTTTCTGTACTGGATAAACCTCTGTTGAAAGAAACTGTGTACAAAATGTGCGTGTATTGGCCCAGTTTGGGGCAACTCTGAGGCATTGTCCCAGCTCCCCATGGGAGTGATTGGGGACTCCACTGAGACTGAACTGAAGCATGACTTTTCCTTCTACCCAATCCTTCTTTCCCTCACTTCCCCAGGTGTTGATCCTCAGAGGACTCCTTACTAAATATCCTGCCTGCTAAATTCCATGTCAAATTTTGCAACCTGGGGAATAAGTCTATGACACTTGTCCAAAATCACTGAGAGTTAAGTGGCAGAGCTAGAATTTTAAATTCGTATCTGTTGACTACACGCCCATCTGAAAAATCTTGATACCAAACTATAACCAGTTCAAAATAACTCATCAACCAAAATTATTCAAGCTAATTCCGTGGTCTGAGAACTACCCAAAAGGCTTATTCCTCAGAAACAATCAAATAAATGTTTGTAGTTAATGTTTATTGATCAGCTGTGGTGATGAAAAGAACGCCACACAGTTATGGGACCGACTAGGCTTTCTCAGACCTCAGAACAAGTGGTTTGAATCATGTATGGCTGCAGTCCCCAACCCCCGCCTGGGCCTTGGGGGCCATGGACCGTACCTGTCTGGGGCCTGTAACAAACTGGGTGGCAGAGCTCTGCCTCCCCCTGAGCCCCCACCTCCAGCCTGTGAAAAAAATCCTTATTCCTGTGGTCCAGACAGGTTTCTTCAGTCGGGCTTAATGAACACATCTCTGATTGTCATCTTCATAGTAAATTTCTGAATCTTCTTGAGTACAGACAGCCTTACATCATCATTCCAATGTAGTTAGTATATAAAGCAAATATGCAATTACCTTACCTCAGTAACTTTAAAATAAGGGAAATAAGACAGTTCTCTGAGAGTTTAACCACAAACCAGTGAAGGAAAAAATATTTAAAGATAAAGAAGGCAAAGTTAACAAGAGAGGGATGTTTTCAGTTTGCTAAGACTTCAATCTATGTAATAAATGTGTATCTAAAATATGAGATCAGAATTGAGTTTACTCAGCCCAGAAAGTAGGAAATGGAGGATTATAAAGACAGTGGCAGTACCCATTCAAACATTTTGCAGGGAGAAGATGGTTCTAAATGCCAGGCATATTCTTACTGTAGGCATGGAGGTTGTAAGCAAACTAAATTGACTTGGCATTATAATTTACCCATCTTGTTTGATTTCTTACCAATCAAGAAGACTGCTCATTATAATTTTACTTCTTGTTTGCAGAGGGAGGATGTCCTAGTCATTTCAATTTTAAGTGTTATGATGCATGTAAAAATTATTTCTGCTTGTGAAGTCAGAAATTGGTATACTAACTTACATTAGTTTCATTTGCCCCACAAGACACTCCACACAATCCTCCACTCTTTTCTTTGTGTCAGAAGACTGAATTGGACTGCATTACCTGGATCCCTTGCTGTTTGTCTCTTGCTTGTATATTTGACCAATATGTTGTATTAGCAGGAGATCAAAAGGCAAGAGATGAGGTTGAAATTCTAGAATAATGGTACAAGGATGACTAAAAATCCAAAAAACTAAAATAAGCACTGGTCAAAATGGTCAAAATCAACTTTTTCAGCATCTGGAAATTAAACAAAATCTTATAACAATCAGAGTAACATTTGTTCAAGAGAAACAGCTGAATCTTGGAAAGAACAATGAACTTTGTGGTGATTGGGCTTTCCCTATCCCCCAGCCCACTCTCTATACCTCTGAGGCAATATTGACAATCAGCAGCCTCACAACCTCGGGAGATGTGAATGCCAGCAATCTAGCAGCCACTTGAAGGAGTTGAAATGGTTCTGAGCTCCTTAAAAGGTCTAAGCCCCTTCCCCAGAGAATTGTCACTGTTTTATATATATGGAAACTCCCTGGAAAAGCCTCATTTACAGGGCTTTTTGCAATTTGACCCGTATCAAAACTCACTCATGTAAGGGCACATTTCACAAACAATCAGCAGTAATTGGTTAATACTGTTGCTTCTTAAGAGGGTAATACCTAGTGGGGCACATAAGAGGCTGGCCAAAATCATAAAAGAGAGATCTCAGGAATGAGGTGTGCATACAGGGGTTGAAAATCTTTGATATATTTAATGAGGTGACATACTCAAAGTGCTAAAGGAAAAAAAGAAAACCTGTCAACCAAGAATCTTTCTTCCAGCAAAACTGTCCTTTAAAAGTATAGGAGAAAGTAGACATTCTCAGATAAAGAAAAGCTGAGGGAGTTTATTACCACTATACTTGCCCTGCAAAAAATGCTAAAGGGAGACCTGTGAATTTAAATGAAGGGATGCTAGATGGTAACTTTAAGCAGTATGAAGAATAAAGATCCTAGGAAAGGTAAATATATGGGTGATTTTTAAAAGCTAGTACTATTATAACTTTGGTTTGTGACTCCACATTTTGCTGTCCACGTAATTTAAAAGACTGATGCATTAAAAATTATTATTTTAAGTTTCTGAACACACAATGTATAAAGACGTAATTTTGTAACCTTAACAACTGAAAGGGGTGGGGATAGAACTGTTAAAGGAGAAGGTTTTGTTTGTGATTTAAGTTTAGCTGGTTTAAATTCAAATAAGAGGACTATAATATTAGGATTTCACCCCATGATAACCACAAAGAAAGTTGCTAAAAGAATATACAGAAAGTAAGGAAGGAATTTAAAACATTTTACTACAAAAAATCAACTAAACACAACAGGAACTAATGCAGAAAATGAGGGGTAAAGATCTATAAGGCATATCAAAACAAATAGCAAAATGATAGAAGTAAGTCCCTACTTATCAGGTATTACTGTAAATGTAAATAAATCAAATTCTGCAATCAAAAGACAGAGATTGGCAGAATGGATTAAAAAATATGATCCAAGTGTATTTTGTCAACAAGAGACTCACTTAAGATCCAAAGATACAAATTGGCAGAAAGTGAAATGATGTAAAAGAATATTCCATGCAAGTAGTAACCAAAAGAGAAACAGGGTGGCTATACTAATATAAGACAAAATAGATGTTGAATCAAACAGTTTAAGAAGGACTCTATATATTAATAAAAGTTTCAATACAGCAAGAAGATATTTCAGTTATAAACATTCATGCAGTTATTAAAATACTATAAAATATATAAAGCAAAAATTAATGGAATTAAAAGTACAAATAGACAGTTCTGCAATAAACATTGAATACTTCAATACCCCACTCTCAATGGATAGAACAGCCAGACAGAGGATACATAAGGAAATAGAGAACTTGAAGAGCACAATAAACCAACTAGATCTAACAGACATATATAGAACATTCTACCCACCCCAAACATAATACATATTCTTCTCAAGTGCACATGGGGCATTTTCCAAGATGGCTCATATGTAGGCCACAAATGCAATCCCACTACTAGGCATCTACCCAAAGGAAAAAAAGACATTGTACAATAAAGACATGTACACTCAAATGTTTATGGCAGCACAATTAACAAAGATGTAGAAACAACCCAAGTACCCATAAATACATGAGTGGATTAATAAAATGTATGCCATAATAAAATGTATATGTATACCATGGAATACTACTCATCCATAAAAAACAATGGTGAACTAGACCTCTTATATTATCCTGGGTGGAGCTAGAGCCCATACGTTAAAGTGAAATAACACAAGAATGGAAAAACAAGTACCACACACACTTGCCATCAAATTGGTACTAAAGGATCGACACTTAGGTGCTAACATGGAAGTACTATTCATTAGGTGCCACGTGGGTGGGAGGAGGTGGTGGGGATGGGGAAACTCACAACTAATGGGTGTGGAGCACACTGTATTGGGGATGGGCACACTTATAGCTCTGGCTTGGGCGAGGCAAAGGCATTATATGTAACCAAAATGTTTGTACCGCCATAAAATTATGAAATTTTAAAAAAAGAAAAGATATAATATGAAATATCTTCTCCAACCACAACAGGATAAAGTTAGAATTCAATAACAGAAGAGAAATTTTTAAAAAATCATAAATTTGTAAAGTTAAACAACACACACAAAAAATGGATCAAAGAAAAAAATCACAAAGGAAATTAGAAAATACTTGGAGATGAATGAAAATGAAAATGCAACATTACAAAACCATAGAACATAGCAGAAGCAGTGCTGAAAGTGTAATTTATAACTATAAATGCATACATTAAAAAACAAAAAAAATCTCAAATCAACAACATAATTTTACAGCTTAAGGAACTAGAAAAAGAAGAACAAACTAAACCCAAAGATAGCAGAAAGAAATACTAAAGATTAGAGCAGAGATAAATGGAATAGAAAACAGAAAATAGAGAAAATCAATGAAAACAAAACTTGTTTCTTTGAAAAGATTGATAAAATTAACAAAACTTTAGGTAGATAGACTAATGAATAAAAAGATTCAAATTACTAAAATCAGAAATGAAAGTGGAAACATTAATAATGATTCTACAGAAAGAAAAAGGATTGTAAGAGCACTATGAGCAATTATACGTCAACAAATTGGCTAACCTAGATGAAATGGACAAATTCCTAGTAATACAAAACCTTCTGAGACTAAACTATGAAGAAATAGAAAATCTGAGTATACCTATAATAATTAAGGAGGTTGAATCAGTAATCAAAATCTCTCTATAAAGAAGGACCCTAGAACTGACATCTTCACCTGCGAATCCTAACAAACATTTACAGAAGAACTAACACCAATCCTTCTCAAGCTTTTCCAGAAAATTCGAAGAAGAGGAAACACTCCTTAACTCATTCTAAGAGGCCAGCAATTACTCTGATTTAAAAAAAGAAAAAACCAGACAAAGAAAACTAGAAAAGAAAACTATAAAAAAGAAAACTACAGTCCAATATTCATTTTTTGTTGATTTGGTATTAGTTCTAACAGTTATTTTCTGTGGAATTTTTAGCATTTTTAATATATTTATAAGATTGGATGATCTACAAACAGAGATAATTTTACTCTTTTTTTTGATAAAATACAAAAAAAAAATTGAAGAGGAGGAAACACCCCCCTAACTCATTCTAAGAGGACAAAATTACTCTGGTAAAACAAAAACAAAACAAAACAAAAAAAATCAAAACAAAACAGGGAAAGAAAACTACAAGAAAACTACAGCCCTGTATCCCTTATGAACATTGACATGAAAATCCTCAATAAAATACTAGCAAAACTAATTCATCAGTGTATTAAAAGGATTATACACCACAACCAAGAATATTTATTCCTGAAAAGTAAGAATGGTTGAAGATATGAAAATCTACAAGGATTATTATACAATATAGACACGTATCAAAACATCAAATTGTACCTCATAAATCTGTGTACGTGCAATGTGTTAAGTAAAAAGAGTAAACAGTTTAAAAAAAGAAAATCAATATAATACATAACATTAACAGAATAAAAGACAAAAGACAATCTTACCAATTGATGCAGACAAACTATTTAGGAATATACTATATCCTTATATATATATTATATATTATATATATATATGTATGTATAAACACTCCACAAACTAGGAATACAAGGAGACTACCTCAACATAATAAAGCCATATATGAAAAACCCATGGCGAACATCATACTCAATGGTGAAAGATTGAAAGATTTCCTCTTGAGATCAAGATCAATGCAAGGATGCTCACTTTTACCGCTTATATTCAACATGGTACTGGAAGTCCTAGCCAGAGCAATTAGGTAAGAAAAAGAAATAAAAGGCATCCAAATTGGAAAGAAGTAAAATTATCTCTGCTTGTAGGTTACACAATCTTATGTGTATTAAAAACCCTAAAGATTCCACATAAAAGAACTGTTAGAACTAATAAATGAATTCAACAAAGTGGCAGGATACAAAGTCAACACAAAACTTAGTTTCATTTCTCAAAAGTAGATATACAAATCACCAACGGATATATGAAAAATGCTCCACATCACTATTCATCAAGGAAATGTAAATTAAAACCACAATGAAATATCATTTCACACCTGTTAGAATGGCTAAAGATTTGATCATTACACATTATATGCTTGTTTCAAAATATCACATGCACCCCATAAATATGCACAGCTATTATATATCCATAAAAATTGTTTAAAGAAATCATTTAACAAAAGAGCAGTATTTCGTGCCAACTTCCTGGCATATTTTTATTTTAAAAATGGTCTTTTTAAAATTGATGTGCTATTTCATATGTTCATTGGCTTTCAGTCTATATTCTTTTGAAAAGCTTCTGTTCATGTCTTTGGCCCAATTTTTAATGGGAAAATCAGCAAGGAAAAAAAAAAACAATCCCATTAAAAGTGGGCAAAATACATGAGCAGACATATTTCAAAAGAAGAAAGACAAATGGCCAATAAACATGTTAAAAAATGCTCAACATCACTAATTATCAGGGAAATGCAAATTAAAACCACAATGAGATATCGCCTTACTCCAGTTAAAGTGACTTTTAGTAAAAATTCCAAAACAATAGATGAAGGCATGGATACAGAGAGAAAAGAATGCTTATACAGTGTTGTTGGGACTGCAAATTAGTACAACCTCTATGGAAAACAATATGAAGATTACATGAAGAAATAAATGTAGACTTAGGATTTGTTCCAGTGATCCCACTATTGGGTATTTACCCAAAAGAAAAGAAGGCATTTTATCCAAAAGCCACCTGCACTTGAATATTTATTGCAGCACAATTCAGAATTGCAAAGATGTAGAATCAACCCAAGTGCCCATTAATTCATGAGTGGATTAACAAAATGTGGTACATGTATACTATGGAATACTACCCAGCCAGGAAGGAGGATGAATCAAGAATTTTTGCAACAATTTGGATGGAACTGGAGACCATTACCCTAAGTGAAGTATCTAAAGAATGGAAAAACAGAGGGAATGGCCATAAAACACGGTGTACTCTTGTAGAAAACAGAAAAAATATGTATCTTGTCAACTCTGTGACAACTCCTGAATAAGGCAATTACCTAAGAATCTGCTACCTTAAGAAATGAGGCAATTTCAATGTGCAGGTAAGTAATACACAAAAAGAAATATTCTTTGCATTAAATATTATCCACAATGATAGAATAGTTCATCTAATTATGGAAACCCGACTGTCATATTTAATACATCCTAAAGGGATTTATTACTAATTTACTTGCAAGATCTAAAATTTTGCATGCCATATAAACAATTGATTGCTTTGTATCTATTTAAAACTAATTTTGACTTAGTAAATATTTATTCTGCGTCTACGGCATACAAGTCACCATGCTATGTATTTTGGGAAGTATAAAGTTGAGTACCACAGGACTCTTGGTCTAGGAAAAAAAAGATCAAAAATTATAAAGTGAAGCAGAACATGATCAACCCCATAAGAGAAATATTACTGCATGTGCAAGATCACAAAAAGCAGAATAATATCAGAAATGGCTCCATGAAAGCAAAAGCATTTGATCTGTGTTTTGATAACCAAAGATGGGTAAGGAGGCCCAGGAGGTGGTGGGAAGAGCATAAGAAAAGATAGAAAGATAGGCCTGGCACTCAATTTGGCTCTTAACACATGATAAGATGGAAACTAAGTAGTGAATAAAAGATCGTGTACAATATAAGTTCTTTAAATATAAGGATAAAGAACAGGGAATCAATTTTGAATGAGTGAGCAACTTTTTAAAGCTTTTGTTCAAGGGAATTAAATGATCAGAATTGTAACTTCAGCACATTAACTCACAATTTTGTGGAGAAATAAAAGGCTAAACCCAGCATTACCACTTGAGGAGCAAGTATGACAGTATAAGTGAGAATTTGAGCATATGAATTTGAGTCATGAATAAGAGGTGTCATGAACCACTGCTTCATTTTAAATGGAACTTTAGGCTTTTCAGTAGACGCTGTAATGTTGAAGGTAATTGGAAAATTTTCAGAAGAGCTACTTAACAAATATAGTGGTCATGGAGATACAAAGGGGTAAAATAGATATATGATATCATGCTCTGCTATATAAAAGCTGGCAAATTCCGAAAGAAATCATAATAGACTTACATTTTATGCAGATGCATTTTTTTCTTTGTCATAAACTCAAATCCCTAATCTCTGATGTCATTTTATAATGACAACAGGTAATAATATGACTACATGTATCTACTCTAATCACACAGAGCCAGATCCATTTAATAACACACAGCCTCAAGACTGTCTCTTGCCCTGTTTAGTCCCATGGGTGCTATCCTTATACTCTGGATTTAAAGCTTCATTGTTTTTTCATTACTTATTAAAATTGCACATACCATTCAACAAAGATTTTTAAATGTACTCTTGAGTGTGTATGTGAGAGAGAATTTAGTAATTTGTTTGTCTCCTAATTCATTCCATTCAAAAGCATCATGCCTTTGTGTTGTACCAAGTGTATAACCTGTTCATTAATATATCATTTTCGAGAGTTGCAAGATAGTTTGCCCTAAACATTGGACCATAAACAATAAAATAAAACTTCCTTAAGGTATAATTTCCTACAACTCTCCATCCTGGACTAAATGACTTCAGTGATTGATTATGCTGTAATTATATATGTGTCTGTGAAGGGGGTTTCTTTTCTTCATATTAAAACTAACTATCTTTTAGAATCTAACTGAAAAGTTATCTAGTTTCCTATTTTTACTGTAATTTGAGTGGAAAAATATTTCTTAGAGGATCCATTTTAGCACAGGATGGGTTTCATTTATTTCTTCCAATATTTAGAGCAACATTGTGTGCTACCTGTCCAATCTGCCACTAGCTACCATGTGGAAATTTTAGGTGACACTCATAAATCTTCCAAGTCTAGGGTTGCTGAACCGGGATACAGCCAACTGGCAAAGCATCAGAGAAATTGTTAAGAGAGAGGGGCTATACTGTCTGAGAGAAAAAGACAAAATTGCTGCTACTAGCATTAAACACAGGGTTTTTTTTCAAAGTTCTTCCTTTTCATGGTATTTACATATCTAATTTAACATGTGTCCTTTTTAGAAAAAGATCATTTTTTAACAAGACTTACTTTGGAACCATAGCATTGAGAAACGGCTGCTCTCAATATACAATAGTTATTAGTAATAAGAAAACAATTCAAGGTGTGTAAAGATTTTCCAGGAGAAATTTGGGCGTGTTCCAATAGTAATTGTGTTATATTCCTGGAGACAGAGAAGAAAATGTTTTAGATAGCATTCAATTCCAATGTGCTTCTTAAGTAGTTAAGTACACTGAGGATTCCATCCATAGTTTCTTTCCACCATTAGATTCTCTCTAAAATCTGTTTGTGGCTCACAGAGGGAAATGTGGGCCACAAGCAGGGGTAAATGACCCAGTGAGTTTTTACTCTTTTGATTATTTTGCTCCTTGTTATGACATTTGTAAAACCGATGGAGTCAATTTTAAAATTATTTTCCTTGATAGACAGGAAATGCTCAGGGATTATTGGCTTATAGGTGGAAATGTAAAATATGGGCTTTTGCTTAGAAAGGGGAACTAAGAATGGACTCTGAGTAAACTGTCCATTTGAGTAGCTGGAAGAGAAAAATGATGTTTTGACTGACCTTGACAAAGAGAGATCTAAGATATAAGCAAGTATTCTTTGGGGGTAGTGGGGTTGGGGGTGGGTAAACTCACAACTAATGGACGTGGTGAGCATTGTAGGGGGGGAAGGGCACATCTCAAATCTTGGTTGGGATGTGGTGAAGTCATAACATGTAACCAAAATGTTCGTACCTCCGTAATTTCCTGAAATAAAAAAAAAATTTAGAAAAAATTAAAAGATGGGAGAGATTGAAGAAGAAAGAGATTGTCAGTAGTAACAATCAAGCACAGCAGAGAGGACAAATTGAGTAAAGACAAAAATGTGCCATTAGGATCTGCTAATTAGGAACCACTGATTACAATGGTAAGAGCAAAGTTATTGAAATGCTCTGGAACGAAGCAAGATTCAGTGGGTTGAAAAGTTAATGGAAGGTGGTTAATTTGAACCATTAGGTGAACCAACCCCTGAACTTATGCTTTTCTGAGGGGATGTCCACTCAAGTGACACGTTGCCTCTCTTTCTCAATCACCCTTCCTTTTCGATATCTGCAACTCATTTTTGAGGGTAAATCAATAGACAGTGTGGACCAAGAAAGTACCTCCTTTCCTCCAGGTGTTTCTTTTACTAAAGCAGCTCACTTATTGAAGCAGGACCACCATCTCAGCAAGAGAAGAACCATGTTTTTGGCCCAGGATATGTGAGTAGGCATGTGCCTCTGCTAGATGACGCATACACTGAGTTTTACCTTCTGGATGTTTCCAAGAATTATAGAAAGGTAACTGTATTATACAATTACCTCCTGACTATGGGTTTTGCACAATTTTTCTTACAAGAAACTGAAACTTTAAATATATTTGAGGCCCACTATGTTTGGGATTGATGTGGACATCTTATTGCCAAAGAATGATCTTGAGTGAAAAGAAGAGACACGTATTTAGTTTCTAATCCCATTTTCATTGGGCTTCCCTTGACAGTGCCCAGTTACTCATTCCCAGGTAACATTTTTCCCTTTCTTCTATATGTATTTTTATGATTCCTTTTTTCATTTCTCACATTATCCCGATCTTTGGCACCCTCAATTCAAAAATAGCAACTTCCCAAGTTCAACTTAGTCATTCTTATCGAAATATTTTTGGCTGTCATCTTTATATGAGGTAATATCTTAAGTCTTAGTGTTTAATGAAGCAAGACCTTGAAAACGGATTCCTAACTAGTTTTATTATAATTTAGTGATTTCTTTTTACTCAAGCCCTGCAGGTTCTCCATTGCCTGCTGGAAACTCCAGTCCTTGAATATCCGCTGCTAATCACCTGCCCAGTGAAGCTCTCTCCTCCAGGGCTGAACCCCAGAACTTCTGGCAACCACTTTCCTCTTCTTTGTTGGATAGAGTCTTCAGATCTTAACCACATGTGAATCTTTGGCTCATGATAACAAATCTTTCCATAACCTTGGTAAAAGGTTCAAACTTAGTCTCCTTGCTTGTAGTGGATCCTCCATCAAGCTGTTCCAGAGTCCTCCGAAAAGCTTAACTCAAATGACATTTTTTCCCTTGTCAGAAAGATTTCACCTCTTCTCCCAGTGACTAAGACTAAGAATCCAAACTCATTTTAGTGATCACTTTAGGTCTTGTAGTAGATTTCCAGCATTACTCTTTCTGATCACTTTTTAGCCCCTTGTGTATCAGTTTTTTTTTTTTTTCCAGAAATGTTTTTGGCTGGGATGTCTTTAAAATTCTATTGAGACTCTGACAAGTTTTCCATCCCTGTATTTCCTTCCAACTGACTGCAGCCTTATTTGGACAGTAGAGAGGCTTCATATTCTTTACAGATGGGTTACTATTTCAAATCAAATCACAACTCCCATCAAATAGTGTTTCTCCAATACTAAAAAAATTTATATAAAATGCGTATGCTGTATTAGCCAGTTGAATGTGAATACAGATGAGTGGTTAATAAAATGCGTATGAGAAGTTGCTTATGATAAAATGGAGAGGTGAAATTGGAGAAGTCAATATCGAAAACTACACTTATCAATAAACAAATTTCACCAATAGGGTGAAGTGTTTATTATTACTGCTTTTCAGAGGTGTGAGTAAGGCACTATTGGAAGGCAAAATCATTACTTCACTACCATGGAATCAGTGAAGTAGGGAGGAATCTATGTATCTGTGCTCCCCTGGAAATTTTCAGGAGACCTTTGAGTCAAGAAAAAAGCATTCTGTAGAGGTTTGGGGAAAGGTATTTCAGTTTTTATAGAACATGAAATGTGAAACGAGGGACTTAACCATCACCACCACTTGCCCCAGCCTTGTCTCAACCCAGAGGCCATTCTGAAAGGGAGTAATCATCCAAATGAGGATTTATTCCTTAAGGTATTAATTTTATAAGTTATAGTTGCCTAGTTTCTGAAATTAGGAAATCAGTTCAGTGACTTTGATTTTGGTTTGATGCATTTATTTCATGTCTTTCTCCTTAATAATTCCCAAAATGAGTTATTACTTGGGATTTTATGGAGACAAGAGAAACGGATTAAAGTTATGAAAGCAAAGGAATGTGTTGAGCTATATACAGGACATTACAAATTAATGCAAAAATAAATAAATCATAGATGTTGTACTGACCGTGGTTACTGAGAGTGACTTAAGTCATTCAATACTAAATTCCCTCCGGATCTTCTTTCTTCATTGCTTTGATTCTGCATCTTCCTTTTGGTAACAAGATTTTTCAAATTCTACATCTCACACTCCTTTGTGCAAGGCTAGTCCCTTCCAACTTTTAGAATTGAAATATTAATAGCAGAATTGTTAGTCTTTATTGTCCAGATATTCTGCCTCCTAAAATTCAGCAACTATGTTTCATTGCTCTAGCCATTTCTACATTTATTTTTAAGTACTGTTGTTCAAATTGTGCAATGTGTAACAATAAAAAGTGGTGCGTCTGCAGTTTGAGGGTTTGCACATACCTCTGTATTTTATTTTATTTTATTTT
>RJWJ010018011.1:0-32172 GCA_004363605.1 Indri indri
GCATCTTGCAACATTAAACTTTCTCCACTGCAACTCCTGCTGTCTGGGTATATTGGTCTTTACTGGGTGGGTGGACCCAGTTGAGGAGTACAGTGATTGCTGTATATTTATTCTTTCTGGGCATGATTCTCCATTCAATTGCTACAGTGGGTATCCTGGCACCCCAAATTCCATGGCAAGGGTTGCAGTGTCAAGCAGGGTTCTACATGGCTTGTGGCAAATTCCCCAGCCACGTAGAAAGCAGAGGCTCCTGGGCTTCTCAGGCCTAGGCTGAGTATAAGACCCCTCTATCTCCTTCCAAACTAGTGGAAAGATCAGAGCTGGGGCTGTGTTGACAAAACACTTCAAAGACCTCGGGAAACCTTTTCTCAAATGGAGGTGTGGCAGACTAATTAGCAGGTCACAAAACTGGTTTCCTTGTTGGGACTTGGCTTCACTAGGTTCTCCAGCCTTGCTTGCAGTTAAGTGAGGCCACATTTGGCCAATGACATGTGATTAAAATAATGTATACTACATTTTTGAGCACTTTCTGTGCACAATCCTCCATGTTCTTTCACATTCTGCAGCAGCCCAGAAGAGAGCAGAGCTGGAATACAGAAGGAAGCCACATTCTGCTCAGAGGAAAGCTACTTTCCGTATCTCCCGCAAGTGCTGGGGTTTCTAGTTACCTCTGTGGTTTCACTAACATAAGAAAAAGCTTTAGGCACCAAAATAACAATGGGGCAGGGATAGAAACCATCACAATTTAAGAAGGTTTAAATGTCTCCCTTTAGCTTGACTAGAACTCTTGAGGCTAGGGTACAGGGAAGGTATGTATCTAACTGGCTGAAGGAAAGTCTTTCTTTCAATTCACTTGGGCCCTACTTTTGGTTCTGAATACTTTCAAAAGATTTGCTGGATTTAATTGATCTAATGAAACAATTCGGAGAGAGAGAGAGTGTGTGTATATACACCTTAAGTATTATTTGAGCAGTAGTCTACCATCCTAAGACTAAATAGCTGAATAATCTTTAGAAAATGTTTATGATCTCAAAAGTTCCAATACAATTTGCTACAGGAGTAGTACTTAATGGAGACATTTTTAATGAAGGTTGCAATCTGCAACTAATATTAAAGATGACAAACAACAATAAATTATGCAATCGAATTTTTAATAACAAAGATAACTATTTTTAACATGGTCAAATATACTTGGCTAAGTCCAGATTTAAAAAAAAAAAAAAGTATCTAGCCCAACAGTACAATCATACAGCTTTGTACAGAACATTCCATAGATCAACAGAAAATACATTTGAGCACAAAAATAAAAAATATTTAAAGAGAATCTCTAAGCAGCATTTCTGCAAAAGACGTATCTTGTACTGATTAAATATCTACAAGTGCTTTTCCTTTACAAAAATACATATATTCTTAATAGACTAAGTCATTAACAATGACCTGGTAATTCTTTCACTTCAATTTGAATGATTTATAAGCTAAATCTTACAACCACAAAAAGGTTTTTATTTGTATTAAGATGTTACCACTTTTGACAAAAAGCTTAAAATATTTTATATTTCAAAGGAAAATTAGCAACATAACTTTACAATATATTCTATAATTTTATTTACTGTGAGGGCTACTCTATTAAAAACTGATGCTCTCTGTTGCGTTGCTCAGATGCAGGAAAGCAGCAGAACACTGGTACTCCCCCCAAGCTCTCGTCGTGGACCACAGCTTCATAAGGACACTTAGGCCCCCACCCCTATTCTAAAAATTACAGCAAAAGAAAACTGACCCCAAACAATGTTAGGCTGATCCCATTACATTTTTAATGTGTAGAACTCCTGCTCCAGTGGACTGTATGGATAAATAAATCTGGTTACTATCTCTACATTACCCAGAAACATTTAATCTTCATTTGTACTATATTGGTTTCTTACTGCATGAAGCTCTATAAGATGGAAGAAAACTAAACCTGGTATTTGACATATGTTTCACCTGATTCTAGATTAAAAGTAATTAAAAAGCATCTCTGAAAAATCAGTTTTGAGTCATAGAAAAAGGGGCATAACGAGGATACGGACACATTTGAATGAGCATCTAAAATAAATTTTTAATTTTACTACTTTCTGAAAAGGAAGTGCTCAAGCATTTTCATTCTTATTTGAAAATATGACAGCAAGTAAACACATTTGTGATAACTATTAAACTAGAAAGAGAATCACTTTGAAATTACTGGAAATACACCACTGCAAGAAAAACAAAACTATGAAATCTCGTATGTTTAAGTACATTCTAATATGCCTTCAATCTGATGTTTTCCATCAAAATATTACTGACCTAAGTTTATCAAGTAAATCCAGAAACACCTGGTTATTTTGTGCCTTGAAAGGGTTTCTGAGTCTCTAGTGTATTTAGTATTTTTTTGATTTTAGCAGACATGTTCCTATTGTTCCCCAAAATATAGGAATATACATCTTAAAATAATGACATTTTAAGTTTTTGTATTTCTTATCCAGAAATTAAAGTTTTGGCAAACTCATTTTTGAAGTTCCTACAACCAACATCTTACTGGTATAAAGCTTAGCTTGCTGGACAATTCCTTACGATAAATCAGCCAGAGCATGTAATAAATAGAGTGTGCACCCATTTTTATCCTACCCAAGGAGATTTACCTAGTGACCTGTCAGAAAGACTTTAAATATGAGTTTTAAGGTGGCCCATAGCGTACATTCCCAAGAAGAAATGGTATAAGGAGGGTACTGAACTTCCTTTTGATGTACAAGCTTGTTCTGTGACCGCATTTCACCAAATTTGGTTGTATGGCTAAATTCTAATAACAATAAACCAATTGCTGAGAAGACAGTTACTTTTTGTGGGGGGGACCACAAGCCCTTATGAAAATTTTGTTTCTGAATATAGAAAAAACACTTATACAAGTCCAACAGAACGTACTCTTTTCTACACAAGTAAGCACGTCAGTACATTTACCAAAGTCTGTCTTTAATAAAATTTCTCATATTACGAAGAACCCAGGAGCTAAATAAGCTTAATTTAGTTTATACTGCCTCCATGAAATAAAACGCTTCTCAAATTAAAATTTAAAAATCTCAATTTTCTTTTCAAAGTTTGTATTTCTCTCACTTTTCATCCATAGGGAGGCTATTTGTAATGTTTACCTCTTCCTCACTTTTTAGGATTTCCTAAGATCTGTCAGATGGTGCTGGAAAACAACATATTTGAAAGAAAGTGTGCTCTGATTATTGCAAGAAAAACCTGTATTTGACTGATCTCACTAAGAAATTCAGTTTAAAGCCTTTCTTCGGTGATATTTGAGAAATTAATCAAGGTTATTGCCTAACTATATAAAATTAAATTGCAATCTAAACATATCTAACCTCCAACTGTTAAAACTGTCTCTCCAACATGGTTATTAATTAACAGTAAAATGTCTTTGGTGATATCTATATTCTTATGTAAATCCTTCAAGAAAAAGGTTACTCTAATTTACAAGAGCCTATTTAGATACGAAACCATTCATAAGAGACAGGTACAGATAACTCAAACTTTATGCAGTAAATCTAAAACAGAAATGCACTTTAGCAATGAGGCACTTTCTCTTAAATATTTCAGTAAAGCTAAACAGTTCACAATATTATATAACACATTTTTTCTTAAAGAATCAGTTTAAATTTAGATTACATTTGAGTATATAATATAGTTGAGCAAAGTCATTACATTTATAAAATGTGGCACATTAGTATGGGATAGATTGAATAAAGAAATTTCAATGAATAAAGAAATATGCTTTTCTAAAAGTTGTTAGAAGACATTACCCAAGTTACCCACAACCCAGACTAAATATTACCTCATCGATGAGCCTTTTAGTTTAGTTTTCATACTCAGAAGTGTCTTGTTAATCTAGAGAAAAGGGTATATTTTGATTTCTCCATTAACTGATGTGATTACTTCAACTAAAGTAATATTTATAAACCCCGGACATTCTTTATATCCATGGTTCCTGGACTCTTTTGTATCTATGATTTCTAAGGCAGATAAAACAGAAAACAAAACCTTTTATGGAAATAAAGTTCTTTCAGTTTATTGCTTAAGAAATAACAGATTAAAGAAAAACATTTAGTTTTTTTATTCTCCACTTTTATGAATTCAGATGATTATTCCTATAGGTTATTTATATAGTTTGTTTTATAAGCACCCTAAATTTATAAAGCTAACCACAAAAGTTACTGTACTGTAACTGTACTGTTTCTTGCAAATTCTACAACCTGACTTAGGGGGCAATTAACTGGGCTATAGTGTATAACTAGACATGAAAGTAGTCCCATACTTAGAAAGTCGTAGTTGAATATACCAAAAGAAGTTGGCTGAAAAAGCGTGTGGTTCCAGTAGTGATAACACCTATTACTCAGGATCATCAAAAAATGTGTACCTTTCCCCAAACGACAATTGATGCCTTTCTTTACATAAGGGTTTCACATGTTTTGGCACATATTCCATTGCATTTCAATAAAAATGTTAATACATTAACAGTAAATAAACAATTTTATATAAAACTAGTCTCAGTTCCATAATTACTTCCTATATATTTCCTTGGAAAATAGTGAAATTTCATATGATCAGGCAATGAGCCAAATCTAAAGAGACTGGGTAGATAAAATTCATTTGTGGCCGTAAGTTTCGGCCAGGGAGCCAAAACATCCAAGTCTCATTTTTGGTTTTTAAAAATGCACTCTAAATTGATGAATTAAGGTTAACTTCCATATACAAAACACTATATTAATCACTGACCTATAGGTGACAAATTTATAATTTTTGAAAGTTCTCAAGGATGTCTGGGAACTGGGTTTCACAGCATAGCAAAATAATTTCTACAGCCAGATCCAAATTCAGTGTTTGGTTGAGTGTAATGGCCTTCCCAACCATTTACAAAGAGTTAACAAAAATCTGCCTTTTAGATTCTGCTTGTGAGTCCTCCCAAGAACAAACACGATCTAACAAAATGAAGTTAAGAAAACTATTGCCATAACCTTTTTCACAAAGGTCAGGACAATTGAAAAATTTAATAGACTTTTTGACTTGAAAAAAAGATGTAAGGAAAAGATAGTTAGAAAGTTTCAGCTTCATATTGTGAAATGTATCAAGATTTAGCTGTATTTTGTATGTTTCTTAGAGTTGTACATGTTTTATTTCCGAGAAGCATTTTGAAATTCAGAAGGCATTAATTTGTGATACATTTTGCTGGAAAATGTAGCACATTTACCACATATACAGTATAAAAACTAAGTGCGTAACACATAGATTGTGCTCATGTTAGATTTCTAAAACAAATATTTTTCCTAAGTTTCAGAGATTAATTTGTTTCAAAGCAATTAATAAAATAATTTCCAAAGAAATTTTTTGAAAACTGTAAATTTTAAAGGATTTTAAATGAAGTTTTTAATGTAATTTAAGGTAACAAGACTTTCTTTGACTTGCAGACTAACCTCAAAATGAATGGAAGACTTAAAACTGCAAAACACAAGACATTATCACAGCTCTGACCTTAATGAACTCATGTATAAAATGATAATCCCATTTCCTCCTGATTACTACAGGATCTAAAATAAAATACCCTTAAACCATTAATTTTGGTTAACATGTTTATCTTCTACACTGCATTTATTCTATTTTATGCATATGGTTTGGAAATGTAAAAGATAACTAACAGTTTTAATCTATAACTGTTTTGAGACTTTTGAAATCCATAAAATAGCTAATGTTATATGCTCTAAAAATCCTAATATTTAAAATCATAACCCTCTGCATGCCACAGTAACATATACCTAAGGCCAACTTAAAAAGAGTAACAATGCACTCATTAAATGACAGCAACAACGTAATGATACATACATAAAATGGGCTATACAATGAAATTTCATGAAGCAGCACCCGCTTGTCATAAGGCATTATGAAAGAAGATTAACCTTACTTACACATTAATTTTATTAGAAGTAAAGGTGATCAGCTGCCAACATTTCGAATGGTTGTGAATCTAACTTCAGTTCTCCAAAAAGTCACATACATTTTCAATCTGGAGGGCTAACATGCCTTCCTTGTGCAATTAGTAGACTACACTGACAGATGCTTAGAATGTCTACAATTATGATGTGCTCTAATGTTAAATAATTGAAATTCTTTGCAAACAGACTTGCACACTCAAGAATTAACTATTTTTTTTTTTTTTTTTTACACAAAAAGCTTACCAAGAACAGGATAGTGGCTCAAAAACCACTTTTCTAAATGTATTTCCATATAAAACAATTTCAAGATAATTATTAGTTTCTTGTACAGTACTCTATTTAAACAAGAATTAATAAAATACTAAGTATGTGAAAACTGCAACACCACAAAGATTGAGCCATTTTAACTAGTGTAATTAAACATTAGAACAATCTTGGAACAGGCAAGCAAAATATTCAGAAGGCTGAATCATGGCTGCACACCTAACTGATTTCAGCCAGGACTTGCACACTGTGAGACAGCACAAATACCCTATGCAGACGGTTCAGTAGCAGAATGGCACTTGGTTTGCTCTTAATAGAAACAACATAAATGTAATTGACAATTTAGAGATAGACAATGGCCTTATTTGCATGCTGAAAATCTGGTTGTGTCCTTCTAGTCCACACACCATTAACTGTGCAATCTGTCGACGAGTAAACAGTGCAGGATTCATCTCAGAGATTTGTGCCCCTTGGTCTAACCGAAATCAATTCTTGGTCGATACTGCAATACCATAGGGTATGACTATAAAATAAAGACAGATAAGACTATTTAAATAAAAACAATACAGTTTATATATAAAGATTCTAAGAGTTTGGGGTTATAATTTACAATATTTCCTGGTGCTAGTGATAATACCAGGATAATTTTTTTCATTTCATTTCAGAATATTACGAGGGTACAAATGCTTTGGTTACATATATTGCCTTTGCACTGCCTGAGTCAGAGCTACAAACGTGCCCAGTCCCCAGACATCATGCACCGCACCCATCAGGTGTGACTTTACTCATCCCCACCCCCACCTGCCCACCCCCTATGAATGTTACTTCCATATGTGCACATAAGTGTTGATCAATTAGTTCCAATTTAATGGTTGAGTACATGTGGTGCTTGTTTTTCCATTTTTGTGATATTTCACTTCGAAGAATGGGCTCCAGCTCCATCCAAGATAATAAAAGGGATTATTCATCATTTTTTTTATGGCTGAGTAGTACTCCATGGTATACCACATTTTATTAATCCACTCGTGTATTGATGGACATTTGGGTTGTTTCCACATCTTTGCAATTGTGAATTGTGCTGCTATGAACATTTGAGTGCAGATGTCTTTTTTTTTTTTTAGAATGTCTTTTTTTCCTTTGGGTAAATACCCAGTAGTGGGATTGCTGGATCAAATGGTAGCTCTACTTTTTGTTCTTTGAGGTATCTCCAAATTACTTTTCACAGAGGTACTAATTTGCAGTCCCACCAGCAGCGTATGAGTGTTCTTATCTCTCCGCATCTACACCAACATTTGTTGTTTTGGGACTTTTTGATAAAAGCCATTCTGACTGGAGTTAAGTGATATCTCATTGTGGTTTTGATCTGCATTTCCCTGATGATTAGAGATGTTGAGCATTTTTTCATGTTTATTGGCCATTAGTCCTCTTTTGAAAAGCTCCTGTTTATGTCTTTTGCCCACTTTTTAATAGGGTTTTTTGCTTGTTGATTTTCCTGAGTTCTATATAGATTCTAGTTATCAACCCTTTATTTCATGTAAAAAGTAGCTACTTGTTTTTCAACATTTTTTAAAGGGCTATTAAAATAAATTTTAGTATTAAAAAGAAAGAACAGTATCAAACTTGTAAAAAATGTGATTTGTGAACACTACTCCAGTTTCATAGACTCCCAGTAGGGGTCTCTTTGTTAATTTGTGACTGAGTGGGCTCTCACCAGCAGAAGCTGTGGTGTAGTCCAGCCTGCTGACTCGTCTTGCTCAGCCTCACAGGGCTACTAGATAAATGCCTGCAATCAGGGCACGTAACTTTCAGTTCCCCACAGGCCTGCCTATCCCTAACAGTGTTGCACTAGTACTAGTAACACACAAGACCGGTATGATGTCTGAAGGTCTTTGAACTTGACCTGTGCTGCTTATCATTGAAAACTTGACTGATTCTAGAAAAATAATGGCAATCAAAAGAAAGTTTTAATGATCATGTACATTTTAACAGTAAATTTCGCTTTTAAAACAAAATTTGAGGAGCTACTTTTATGGAACCAAGAGAGGGCTGACATGGCCAACGACTACTGTTTCCCCATCTTAGTATAGATGAATACAAAAACGTAGTACAGAGAATTTTGTATTCTTTCATACAGATGAAAAGGGATAGACTGAGATTCTACAATCCTGAAAATGACCATTTCAGTGCTCATCACAACTATGCTACAAACTGGGAAGACTCAATGCTGGAGTCTCTTTTACCATTCAGCTCAGGATGGGACTAGAGGGTAGGAATACAAGTGCCCTAGGTCTCGCTCTCCCAGGTGAAGCAGTATGGCAGATGCCACTTCCAGCTTGCTAAGGGCTGGGTAAAAGTCTCAGTCTCTCAGGTCTTCTATGGTCTAAAACTGCTTTGGTTTTATTCTGTTTCTTGTTTTTATTTTAAACTTTATTCAGTCCCCTCCAAATCAGATTATCTGGGAGCAGGGCACAGAAGCGTGTATTTTACTATAAACTCTGTGGGTGTTTCTGAAGCCCAGCCAGATTCTGAGACCACTGACAGACATTCTGGATGTCTTTATTAATTTCCATCCTACCTCACTCAACCTGCAGCTTGCCTTCACTATCATAATCTTTCCGGATTTGCTTTTAATTCCTGATTCTGTTAAATTTGCACTTTCTGCAAATAATTAAGTCACTTGTTTAGAATACATTAATCATATATAAAAGTATCCATCATCCATTCTACTAGGGATGAAGGTACAGAGGGAAGTAAAATGGCTTGATTGACAATGGTTGGGATTGGCTAAAAATAATTTTGTTTTCCCCTCCAAGTAACCATTTGTGTTTGTTCTATAAGAACATATGAAATTTAATAATTTTATTGAAATGTGTCACAACACTGAAAATTGTTAAGATCTATTTTAAGTTCTATTTGTGTTTGGATTTGCTTTCTGAAGTAAAATGGCACTGTGCTCACTGTAATGAAATATGATCGACCTTTACCTTTTAGTGTTAAGGGACTGCACCAAATGGACCCGTAGTTCATGGTTTCTAGTCCTCAATAGTAATAAAAATAAAGAACAGATACTTCCAAAGAATACATTTCAAATGTGATAATTTTAGAAAATGGTAAAACTGTCTTTGATATATTATACTTTTTTCCTTAAAGTTTTTTATTTTTATCATAAAAGTAACTTGTTTTTACTATAGATTCAGAAGATACAGAAAAGCACCAAGAAAAAAGGAAAATTATTTAAATTCTACCATCCAAACTCCCATAATAATTTTCGTGTATACTTGTCTGGTCATTTTATCTACATTTGTTTTTTCAAAACTGAAATCATGCTAAACATTTGTACCATTTAAAAATTTTGTCCATTTAGAAATTCCATAAACATATTTCTACATCATTTAATATAGTCCTACATGATAACTAAAAAAAAGTTTCAGGGGCAGATTTTAACTTGGAGAACAGAGGAACACTTTTTTTTAAAACATATTTCTTTCTTTCTTTTTTTTCAGAGACAGGGTCTTGCTATGTTGTCCAGGCTCGTCTAAATGATCCTCTCACCTCAGCCTCCTGAGTAGCTGGGACTATAGGCATGTGCCACCATGTAATTTTTAATAGCTGTATATTATGCTGTTATAGAAATCAACCATAGTTATCAGTAAGTCTCCTTTTGCTGTACATTTGAGTTTATTTATTTTTTTGCTATTATACATTAATGTTGACCCAGTGACCTATTTCTTTCCCTCCAGGGTAGGTTTTTTCTAGAAGTGAAACTGTTGGTTCAAAAAGCATACACATTTTAAAGGATTTTTGATAAATACTATTACACTGGTCTTCAAGAAATTTGCCCAATCCTCTATAAGTCCCATTCTTTCTCCCTCTTAATTTGGCAATTTAATAAGCATAAAAAATGGTATTTTCTTTTTTCATTCCTTGACTTTTAAAGAAGTTAACCATTTTTATATGCTTATCAGCCAATTGTGTCTCCTCCTTTTGTATCTTTCCTGATCATGCCCTTTGCTCATTTTTCTATGGAAAGGTGGGCTTTTTCTTAACAGATTTATATGAATTGTTTATGTATTAAGGGCATTGTCTTCCTCTATCATATGTCACAAATATTTCCTTAGCTATGATACTTTTTGTCACGTACTTTTCAATATGAACAATCATACTGTATTAGGTAAAATGTGAAAGGCCATCCATACTTTGAGATCAGTTACTCAATTGTATTTTCTTCTTGATCTTTTATGGTATTATTTTAAATATTTACCACCTTAAGCCATCAGAAACTGACACTGAGGTATAATGTGAGTTATAGATTGAATACCCCCACCACAATAGTCTCAGTACAGTTAACTGAAAGCAAGCCCTACTAGATCTGTATCTCACCCCCTACACACACTTCCATTTCTGAGTGCACTATGACCAACTGCCTCCTTCCGCAATTTTGCATCTCCAGCCCCACTGGTCTCCTTGCAATTCTCAAACAACTAGACATAATCTGAGGACCTTTGCAGTGTGTTCCCCCAGCCTTCGGTGCTCTATCCTAGAAATTCACAAGGCAACTGCTCTCGCTTTATTTTGACCAAGAATCACCATCTCAAAGAGGCCTTCCCTTGGCTGTCTTATCAAAAATATTCTATTTATCTACTTTAATTTTTCTTCAACACTATAAATTTTACTCATTTATTTTTCGCCCTGCCACTTAAGTGTAAGTTTCATGGGAGAGAAGATTTGTGTTCATTGTATCTCCAAAGACCTAAGAAGAGTGCCCAACACTAAATGTTCAATCGACATTTGTTAGATGAATCTTTTTTCTCCATTAATTTGAAATACTCTTTTTATAGACTCATACATACTAGAGCCTGTTCCTGAGCTATACTTTTTGTTCACAGTTTATGTTTAAGATAGTACCCTATTTTAATTACTTTAAAATACATTTTAGTATGTGACAGTGCACATTCCTTGTCATTACTCTTTTTAAAAATGTGACTGACCAGAGAAGCACCTGTTTGTATTTCCTGATGAACTTTAGAATGACTTTGTCAAGTTGAACGAGAATCTGGTAAAGTGTGTTCGGAATTACATTTAACTTCACAATTTAATTGTGGGGAGAACTGAAGTATTTAGTGGTTAACTGACCTGATACATGCAATTTAATTTCAAATGGTTCTACCCCCCCGAAAATGTGTGTGTGTATATATATGGGGGAGGAGGAAGGGAGGGGAAGAGGTGGCAGAAAATGTAGCGAAATGTTAAATCGGTGAATCTAGGTAAAGGTAAAGGATATTTCTTTGTATAGTTTCAATTTTTTAAAAAAATATTTCAAAATGAGCTGGCAGGAAAAAAAAATCAGGACTTAACATTTTACTGAATGCCTTTTCAACATCTGATGATTTTTGGTGTGTGTATATAAAATGTTTATAATATATATTTTTCAATATCCCTCAATATTAAGCCATTCTTTCATTTCTGATTAAAAATACTATTAGGTATTGGTTTATTCTTCTTTTAGTATATTATTTACCATCTTTCCATTTATATTCGAAATGAAAGACGGTACTAGTTGTCTCATGGGTTTTCTGCCAGTTTTTGCTATCATGTTAATGTTACCTTAGTGAAATAAATTTGGGAAAATTCCATGTTTTTCAATAATGTGAAACAATATGTATAGCATTGGAATGATCCATTCCTTGAAAATTTGAGAGAATGTGACCATAAAATCATCTAGGTATCCTTCTGAGGAAGTTAAGGGTGCATCCCACTAACTGTTAAGTTCGATCCATTAATGAAGTGTTGAAGAAAGAAAAGGAAATCTGTGTGGATTTAGAAATTTGGTCTTATTCCAGTTGTTCTCTAATACTTTGGGTCATGATTTAAGGACATCATCATTTCTAAGGAAATACATAGACATCAATACCAAGAGTAAAAGCAGAAAGCCGTGTATATGTGGGTTGTAGCTACAGGCAGGGGTCACTATAATTCATCATTCCAAAATCAGCTATGAGGCTAAAGCAGCTGAAATATCTGTGTACTTCAGATATACACAAATATCACCAGCTCAGTTAAATTATTTAATGTAAAAAGAATGATGTTTCTTCAATGATTTTCTCTTAGTCTTTATAAATGTTAAATCCACATTCTCCATTTCTGAAAAACTATGACTTAAACAATGTGTATCAAAAAAGCTCACATTTTAGTAAGGGCATGGAGATTCCCACAGAGCACTGACAAAAAGACTCAACGAAATTCTAGATAAACTGTTCGGTAAACATTTTCAACTACTAATTTGAGGTGATTCATGTGTTCCAGCCCCCAAACTGTAACACTGGAGGTAAGTTTGCTAGTTAACTTTGTTACGTAATTACAATCCTCCCTTCTTGGCTCCAAAGAAATAAGGATGAAGCCTACTTTAATTATCGAGATAAAAGAACAACGGATATTTTAAAGAAATGCTATGGTTAATCCACAGGATTAAAGTTGATCATCAATCATCTCTGTATCCAACAATAATCATTACTATACCTTAGTCTCTATTTCCCAAAGTTTTCAAATGTTTTTTTTATTAAACTTTTCTCTGATACATGTTCAAGTTTTCTCAGTACATTATTAAACAGGCTCACTATCATTTCATTATGAAGAGCTAACTCAAGTAAATTACTTAAGGTATGGCCTAGTAACCAAGTTCACAATTTGAATTATCTGTTGCTGTTATTCAGATTCGCCTAATTTGGCATTTTATATTTCACTTGTGGATGAATGATTCATTAAAAAATAATAAGATTTAAACAAAGAAGGTAACATCCCAATCCAATATGGAGCAGAAATTTCTCAAGGGCTGAAACTAGTAATTATTAAAAATTCCTAACTGGTAAATAATGGCCTTAACATTTACAGTTTTATTTTTAGTTCAGTGAAATTAGATAATTCAGGAAAACTAAAATAGTGGGAAGCTTTGGGGATATAAGTTGAAAGGGTAAGTTTCTGTAGCTCAAATAACTATTAGTTTTACAAAGTTAAATGTCTTAGAAACTTGAATTTGGGATGAGAGCGATCACCGTCATGGCACCATGATGGTCATATGTACAGTCGTGAGTGCCTCTTACCTGATACAAAGGGCCATCCTGAGAGCAGACTTGCGAAGCTGAGCAGTTCAGACACCGAAACTGCGGAGGAGATGAACTCATCAGATAAGAGGCATCCACAACTGGATACATATTTAAAACTGATTTAAAATATTTTAACGTCAAACATAAGAGTCAACATGCTAATTTTAAATAAACACTTTCCAAGAATATGGTAGTAGTTTTTGAAAAAATATAGATTTTAAAAACTTAGTGACTGGTTAAGTTTAGCTTGAAGTAATTTTAGCATTTAAATATGAGTTCTGTTTAATATTCTGAAAACACCCAATTCCTAGGAAAACCCTTACTTCTTGAGTACACAGTGGCACCCTCTTTCTTCCATCCCTTCCTGTGACCAGTCTCTCCTAGATCTCCTTTTCAATTACCCCCTGAAAGTAGTGTGCTCAAGGAGATCAGTGCTCTTAGAGAGGCACAGAACTTTGCTCAACCTCTAAGGGATCCATTTTCTGTTGTATATTAGGTTCTTCATATTTTGCAAGCTCCTTACACCTATATTTTATTCATATTTGCAGTCTTAGTAGCTAAGGCCCAGAACTGCCATACGGTGGCCACTCCGTAAATGTTTTATGGGTAAATCGGCGAGTGAACATATTTTAAAGTTATTGAGTAGATTCATTTGTAAACCCACTATCTTAAAACAGTTTAACCATTCACATTAAAAAAAATCATTTCCAAATCTTAATTTTTTAATAGTATGCTAAACACTTATTAAATATAATTTTAATTGTAATGGGACTATAAAACAAAATGTGTACTTTAAAATTATGCATATATGAATTCAACATTGCATACTCTTCAAAATGGAAAAAAATAAGTACATAAAAAATGTGAGGTATACATTTATTAGGATGATTCTAACATCCCAGAGTAGCTTTTTAAAGACACACTTTGAAAGATTATTTAAGCAAGCAATGATTAAGACAATACTTGTACCCTTTTAAATAAAATTTTAGAAATTTTGTATTTCCCCAAAAGACTTTAACAATTTTTTCTTTAGAAGTTAGTCCTTGATTTCATGCACAGTGCTCATCAACATGCTGTAAGGAATGCCCAGCACTGCCATCCTCGGGCAACCTTCTCCTTTCTCTCTGAAGAGGCCCCCTGTGCTGGTCTATATCAGACTTTGCTAATGATGCAAGTCCCAAATAACACTCAGCGAGAGTAATGAGTTAAGGTGAAAGAGGCAATTTCACTAAGTGATTCTTTTTTTTCTATCAATCTCTTTGGTATCAGTTAAGATGGATATATTTGCTTTTCCTAAAATTGCCTGATGATACAAATAGAGCAAAGGAAGACAAGCCTGGTGCAGTAACTTTAGGTGCTGGACTGGCAGAGGCTGTGGGAAGAGAGAAAACCAACCAGGATGATCTGGGCAAAGGGTGCTATACTGAGAGTGGGCACTCAATCTGAACACGAAAAGGTGAGCAGAAAGAACATAAATCAATGATGAAAGCTGAGGCTAAGTAGAGATATTGACAGTAAGCTCTCAGGGATGGAACTAAGTAAATAAAAGAGGAAAAAATTATCATAATGAAAGTTAGCATATGTAAGGAGTTAAATAACATTTATTATGTCAGGCACTCTGCTAAGAACTTCAGTATATAATATTTCATTAATTCTTACTAAACTTTCCAAGACAGGTATTGTTACCCAAATTTCAAGGATCGAAAAGCTGAGGCAAAACTAGAAAGCAGGACACAACTGGAAGAAAACAGCTGCAACATATATAATGAAAGATTCATATTCAGAATACAGAGTTCCTAGAAGTCAATACGAAAAGAGAAGCATTATGATAGGGGAAAAAAGGCAATGAATATGAAAAAATATTCACTAAAGAAATATAAAATTGATAACATACAGTGCTGGTAAGGATGTCAGAAAATGGATACTCTCATACATTACAGTATGATTTTAAATTACTAAGACTTTAGAGGAAATTTGTTAGTATCTATCAAAATTTAAAACATGCATACTGTGTTATAAATCCACTTCAAGGAATCTAGCCAATAGATATGCTTGCACACGTGCAAAAAGATATATGTATTGGAATATGTACATAGCATTGCTTATAATGTTAAAAAAAATTGAAAAAAATCTAAATGTTCACCAAAGGAATGAGTTAATCAAATTATGCTACAGCCACACAAATGGAATACTACCAATGTGTTTAAAAGAATTGTTTCTAAGTTTACTGATTCTCCACAGACATATTATCAAGAAAAAGTTGTAGAATAATACATATGATTTACTATGTTTCAAAAAATGTGATGACCCCTGGGGCATGAATATTATAAAGAGGTTCCAAGTATTAGACTGATGATCAGATTGGGTGAATAAATCCCTTCCAAACTGAGATTTGATCCTTTAATTCCACACCCTCAACATATAGATGTGGAAGCCACATGGCAAGTCAGCAGTCACAGATAACATTTGCTATAACTCAAAGGATGATCCAAAGATCAGATGCACTGGCATCTCCTGGGAGTTTGACAGAAATGCAGTATTTTGGGCCCCATCCCAGATCTACTAAGTCAGAATCTGTATTTTACCATGATCCCAGATGATTTATATTTGCATTAAATTTTGAGAAGCCATGGGCTTTTTTTTAAGGTACATTTTTTCGTACTAATAAGCAAATGCCAACCTTGAGTATAGAATCTTGCGGTGGCAACACTGTCACGAACTGAAAACTTTCTAAGTCTGACCAGATGTTTGTTTTGATTCCCAAAGATAAAAATCTTTCAAAAATGCACCATCCCAAAGATAAGGGTATAGAAAGGGCAGGGACCATAGAAAACAAGCTCAGCCTGAATGGAAATGCTCCAGGATACGGGAAAGCAGGTATCTCCCTGTATGGTGCAGGGAGATACCCCACTATTCTTGAGAAATGGAGGCAAAATCAATGTCCCTGAGATTCTTCACAGGATGCTAGAAACAGGACAAGGTAAATGGGTGATCTGAATATGGAGCAGCCTTGTCTGAGGCAAAAGACTCAGGGGCAAAGGGTGGGATCCAATATGAAGAGGAAAGAAAACCACAGATTTACTCAGAGATAGAAGAGTATGGAACATATGAAGAGACATCCCATAGTATCAAATAGATAAAAAAAAAAACTGCAAACGTGCTAATTTCAGCCAAATCGGTCTAGAAATCTAATCTAATGCTAGTCACAATCTCACTCTAAAGCTTATCTGGAAGAAAAATGTGTAAAAGTAGCCAACACAATTCAGAAAAGGATAATAGGAGATTTTGCCTTAACAGGTACTAATACATATCATAAAGCAACCTAGAAGGCCCAAATATTTGCCTTCTAAGACATGTTTGGACTTTATCCAAACTTATCCCAAAGAAAATGGACAACTGAAGGATTTTAGACAGGGGTGTTATGTGGTCAGATTTTTATAAAAGCTATACTATATAACGTGTAATGCCGGTACAGAAAAAGACCTGCTCAAAAGAACAAAACAATGTCCAGGGACATATATACACAAAGGTATATAGGCATATGGATATACATATCTGCACAGATAATGGTGACATCTTAAAATAATGAGGTAAAGTATGGATTATTTAATAAATTGTATTTCTGGTTAAAAAAACTTAGAATAAATTAGTCTTATCCTTGTGTGCGTGTAAACAAATCAATCCCAGGTGGATTAAAATGTTTAATATAAAAAAGGACTAGAAGCAAATGAAAGAACCACATGGTGATCATTAGTTCAGGAAACAAGCTGACCCCAGTCCACAGCAGAGCTACTTAGCCAGTAGATGGAGTAATAAGAGCTTTTCAGACACCCTGGCATCCTGCTGGCAATGGGTAGAGGTGTGAAGGGATGTGATTGCAATAAATACGCTAGCGGGGGCTCAGTCAAGAAATCACTGTTTTACTGCTACTGCTGCCTTTCTGTGTGCCACTCCAACTGTCAGAATCCACCAGTTGAAAGTACGATAATTCACTGGAACCTGAGCAAAAATTTGTTTAACAGAAATCAAATAGGAAACTGGGATTCAAATAAGTGAAAATTATTTTTAGGATATATTTTACATAACTATTACCTTATAAAAGACAAATATTGAGTATATGTGCTGGGCACTGCTCTAAGTGCTGGAGATTCAGCAGAGAGTCTGCTGTCCTTGTCCTCAGATTACATTTTACTTGGGGGACAAACATACAAATAAGAGGCATAGTAGGTCAGATGGTAGGAAATACTATGGAACACAATAAGGCATGGAAAAGAATTAAGAATGCCACTGGGGGGGCGGGGCGTGGCAATTTTAAGGGAGGTCAGAGGCCTCCCTGAGAAGGTGAGCAGAAGTAAAATTATTTAAGTGAAGTGGGTAAAGGGAGCTCGTTAGGTGGATACCCGGGGAGGCGAGTGCAAGTGGTCATGGAGGAACAGAGGCCAGTGTGGCCAGAGTGCTGTGAGCCCGAGGGAGGGAGTGAATGGTGAGGTCAGAGAGGTATATGGGGAAACCATATCTAGAGGTCTCTGGAAGGACTCTGGATTTTATCTAAATGATATCAAGCATTCCTGGAGGAATCAGAGAAGGAGAGCAGAGTGCTTGAACCTGTTTTAGAGGATCGCCCTGGCTGCTGTGCAGGGTGAAGAGAGCAGGTGGGGCAAGGGGTGTGGATGGCGCCCAGCTAGGAGACTTCATAGTAATTCTGGAGAATGGTGATGGTGGCTTGGACCAGAGTGGGAAGTGGAGGTGGTGAGACATAGTTGGATTCTGATTGTAAGATTTTGATGGTAGAAGTTACAGAATTTGCTAAGGATGGATGAAAGACAAAGACAAAGCAATCAGGGCTGACTTCAGGGACTTGGGTGTGACCAACTGGAAAAATGAAGCTACCAGTCTTACAACTACTGAGATTTTGATGACTGAGGGGAACGCAGGTTTGGAGAGGGACAGCAACCCCAAAACAGGTTTGTCACACCAAAAAAAAAATGAAATGCGCTGGCTAATATGTTATTTTACTGTTTATTGGTTTAGTTGTTCAGCAACGAACACCTAAACAAACCCTATGGTATTGAATCACTTTTTGAACCAACTTTTATTAAAATATGCCTTAAGCAACCAAGGAATTTAAACTTTTCAGAAATGTGTAATCAGAAATGTAATTACTATAAAGCCTGATTTAACTCAGTCTATTAATAAAAATTTCTATGAATTAGCTCTTTCACACTTTAATACATTAAGATACTTTCATGCATTAAAATAAGTGGCAGTGTGAGCAACTGTGGGGAAGGATCGTGTAAAGGACACGTAAGCACTAGCAGCCAGAGGTCTTGCAGTGGATGAGCACTGACATCTCCTTAACCTTAAGGCAAACCTATTCATGATGATTTCAAGCACTAAGACACACACAGTGCCCACTATCAAAGCTAAAATTGTATTCAATACAATATTAATACTCCGTAATTAATATTCACTCATCAATAGTGGTGGGTAAGAGAGAATTTACTATCTCTGTAATTTGTACCTGGTACATTTTGGTTATAAGGATTAAATGAGGGTGACGTATGTACAACCATTTAAAAAACTATAAAATGGCACAGAAAGTCTAGTAATTTACCAAATACAAAGACAATTAGATTTTTAAAAATACGAGCCCCAAAGGTGTCTGATGAGTTATTGAAGGGCAAACAGCTTAGTGGTGATTGGTACTAGAATGTAAATGTTTCTCCTGCTCTTGAGTTCTTTCTGCTAGTGGCACATTCTGCCTCAGAAGGAAGGCGTTATCCAAGTGGGACTTTTTTGAAGTTTTATAATAGTTCCACAGATGTTTACATTCAATGTAAGTATGTTCTTGAGCTATTGTAACATGGCAACACTCAATATATCTGGATTCTGTATTACTTATCCTTATGTGAGGTTAAATTTCTTAGTTTATTTTTTATAATTTATATTTTCATGAGATAATGTAATAAAATCTAGGTTACAGAATAGAGAAATTACACTCTAAAAGTATGACATACTGTACTATAAAATCCATGAAATCTTAATTTTTTTTTCATGCACTCAGATTATGATGAGAATTTCTGGTAGCATTACTACTATATTCCTTACTCTTACATACCAACCCTATAATCCCTAGTGCCTCAAAATTCCCTGACATCCCATGTTACTTATAATTTAGGCTTGCTTGAACCCATTAATAGAATTAACCATAATCAAAGATATAGTTCAAAATACAAAATTCTCCTTTTGGGTTTTTTGGGTTTTCTCTTTGAATCATTTCTCCCATATTGCCTAGGGCCTAAGACGCAATAATGTAATTCTGGCATCAGAAGCCACTGCAAACTCACTTACCCTTTGGTCCGACATTGTCAACGTAAAGGAGGTCCCTGTAAAAAGATTACCCGGTTTCTACCCTATCTGTCCCCTCTATCACAACCCAAAATAAATGCTATTATCAAGCATTATCAGACTAGTCAGGGCAGATCTTAGTCTCCCCACCTCCACTCCATATATTAAAAGTTCTAATAATTTATTGGGTTTTTAAAAATATGTCATTTTCTGTCTTGAGGTTAACAGAGCCCTGAACATATTTAGATGAGGTTTTAATCTCACCTTAAGTATAACAAAACCACATTTAACACAGACCTTGGTCTTGTACTTGGGACCAATTTTCAGAGTGTTGGGAGAAACAATAATAAGAAGAAGAACCAGTTCTTCTCCTTTCCAAACTAGCCTTTTTAGTTCTTAAGTAATATTGTTAAATTTCAGTAACATAATGGTATATAACTATACACATAGGTAAATATAAAAGCAATTTACGTTTTCGCCTCTTAGTCGCCATCTTGTCATGTAGATGAATTCCATAGTATGATCCTTCCCCATAATTTCACCATTGCACAGCACATCCAACTTTAAAAAGAATAGTTATACAGCCATCAACACAAATAATTTTGAATTCATAAGTATTTTACACATTTTCAGATTTCGAAAAATGCAAATAGTTACAATAAAATATAAGTATTATCCATTATTTGAACAGAACTGAACATTTTTATTGAAAGCACTGGTCCTTCTCATAAAGTATTAACAATTCAGACATAAGTGGCATGAAGCACTGTTTATCTTGTCCCACATACCTGTATCTCAAGTTCATACACATAATTTATAAATGCAATGTAATCTTTCTTAGTCCATGTCTCTTTGTAACCTTAGAGGTTTTAGACATATTTTCTGTGATTGCCCTTTACTGAATGAGAAGAAACTGTAGCAACCTCATAGTTCCTCACAGCTCCTTAGTTTCTGAATTCATCTCTAAGAATTCTTTAATCTTCCCAAGATTTGAAGGGGTTGCTTTCTTTTCATTAGTTTGGATTTGAAGAGGGAAATGAATGAATGTGGATACAGTGATTTATGGGGCATTTGGGGTATATGAGAATTTCCGGTAATTACTGACAGCTAATTTGATACACAGGCCTGTGTCTCCTAGGGCTATCTGGCCTCTCTGGTTCGCTTGCTTGGTAATGTGTACAATACTTACAGAATCCTCTTCCTACCTTGCATGAAACATCATAAAAGGGTCGTACTTATCAATGCTCACTTTTGCGCTAAGTCACAGGAACCAAACAACCCCCAAATCCTTAAGAAGGTCACAGGAACTGTGGCTATAGCTCACTAATTCAACAAAGCTTAATTAAACAAGTGTGTATCAGAGATAAAGAAAATAACATTTCAGTTCTCTAGCTATTAAAAACAAACTGATAAGATTTCATTTGAAGTGTGGAGAGGAGTAAAGATGGGTTTTAAATAATTCTAACTAGAATTATTTAAATGGCTAGACAGATTACAATTTTGAACTTTAAGGAGTATACTTCCAATTATATTAGACACAGAAAACTATTGATTTTTTAATGATTTGCAGTGACTTATATGGACTTCAAAAAGTTTTTCAGACATTTTATTAACTCTTAAAAGAACAAAGTAGATAATTTCGTTTTCTTTATCTTGCCTGTAAGATAAATTCATAAGCAGAGAAATAAAGGGACTTTTAGAATGCAATTACTAACCAGGTATACTGCTTTTATTACTGTCATTTAACAGCTAAAACATCTTGCCAGAGTTAGCAGTGCTGTTACAGAAGCTTCAGCTGTCAGGTATTTCATTAAATCACCCCTCTGCATGCTGGGCAGCAAAATAAAGGGGGAACTGATAAATAATCCCTCAAATCCTAGGCAACGTTCTTTGCACTGGGATAGATAAGGAGATGTCAGTGGATCGAGTCTCTTCCCCTTCCATCTTTGTCTACAGAGAAATGTAATGTATGCCAGAAGACAGCAGGAGAGTAACAGTCCTCTTAGCTCTAACAATTTCCTAAAAGCTAGAAAATGATAACCTAAGGAATCAGACTTAAAAAAAAACAGTACATGGTATTTTGCAAGAAGAAAATAAAGTGCAAAACCAAATCAACAATTTTTAGTTTGTAGTTGTATTTATACATTGTTGTTATTATTTACTTTTACCAAGTATATTGGGTTTTGATGCTCAACTTTCACTAGTTTTACTCTGGTTTCTCTTTAGAAATAAGTAAATCTTTCACCTTGTACTTTCACAAGTTTTTCCTAATACAAAAGTTGATGTCTCTGGATTTTTTTTAATATTTGCAGGACCAAACCATAATAAAAATTTTTAATCCATACACTAGTCATCTGAGAGAAATTTTCAAGTAAGTTCAGGAACAGATGCTTCCTTAAAATATTGACTTAATGTCTGTCAATGTCTATGTTCAAATCCTGTCACATTTTATTTCTCCTATGACCCTTTATGATATTCATATTACTGCAGATAAGCACGAAAAGCTATGTTGCCTTTGATGTCTCTGTTTATCTAGGAAACTAGTCCTGGTCTTTAATGTTCAAGATGCTACTATCAGAACCAAAAGGGGAGGAAGAAGAAATTAATAAAAGTTGTCAGATTTTGCCATTTGTGCAGGTGAGAAATAGCAGCCATACTTCCTCATTGGGTTATAGCCATACCCCCAGGATCATAAACATTCTCTGAACATTGAGCACGTTATAAACTACGCCGTGATTGATATCAGGGTAACTTACCTCTCCTGTAAATGCTGGTAAATTGCATTTATGCAAACGCATTATGTTGGTTTTACCTAGTGCTAAACAAAATCACTTTTGCATATCATGGAACTGTATGATTATTATTTATGAAATCCCTTCTGATAAAAAGACAATGTTTTACATTCTGAAGAAGTCTATAAAGAATTAGCAATAATAGATCTCAAAGATCTCAGCTAAAAAATGAAACACCCTAAAGCATACTGCCATTAAAAAAAAAATACATTTAGCTGGTATATTTATTTTGGGAGTACTTAATGTTAAATTCTTTAAATATCTCCTCTAGTTATAAAAAACAATGTATTAGTATCATATTTTACTCAGGATATGTTAAATCAGAAAACACATTTACATAAATATTACATTCTAAAATTAAAATTTTACCATGAAAATAACTACAAAAATTAATTTGAATATATTCTCAGTTAATTTTCATTTCTTCTGCTAGAATTTTACTGCAGATCAGAATTATCAAAATGATCAAGGTTAAATACTATTTAACTTACCTCATAAGAACTTGGAAGTTTTAGTTTTAAACTTAGAAATTTTTTAATGGTTCCCACAGTTACACGTGTAGAACATCGAATGAATTTCTTCATTAAACCCTAAAGGAAATAAAGATTACCAAATATTATCCCTTCTTTTAATGAAACTATAGGTACCATTTCCACTATTATTTTGAATACTTTCAAAATGTACTGTGAAAACATTTCAATTTATATAGCTCTTTAGTACTTGTGAGTAAAAATGTTCCTAAATCAATACTTACATGACATTCTTAAAGAATGTGTTATGACGTATACTGGGAACATACTGGCAAATAGACAACAAACTTACATCTAGACCGAGGTAGGGAACATGTGGCCTTCTAGGTCCTTAAGTGTGGCCTTTTGACTGAATCCAAATTTTACGTAACAAATCCTTTTGTTAATACATTTTTGTCTTTTACATTTTTATTTTTTAAGTGAACATATTTAAAATACCAAAGAATAAAATAAATTTCAATGAAACAATCCTCCCAGATTGACCGGCACAATTAGAACATTAATAAGCCGTAACGGCTAAATTGATGGCTGCTACGCTCATGAATGAGTTCTAACTTTCCCTGCCTGACTGGTGCCACTACCACACCGGGCTGGTTGGCAGAGTTTGTGGGGGTCGGGTACACCAGTCTGTTACCAGCTTTTGACAATGGTGCACTGTGTTTCTATTTGAAGTGGAATTACTGAATAGTTGCACAGCTCAACGGTATTTTTTATTCTGTCTGCTTAACAGCCCATCATGTCAAAGAAGACCAAGAGAACGCTGAAGGAAGAAAACAAGATTTTTTTCATGAGGATTGGGAATTTCAATATTATCTTGTTTCTGCTAAAGATAAGATGATTTGCTTGCTTTCTGACACTGCAATATCTACATTAAAGAAATTCAATGCTCATGAGCATTGTAACACTCATAAGGACCACAAATATTTTAAATTAGAGGTAGAGGCGCAAAAGGTTGTACTGCAGAAATTAACAGATGAAAAGCAAAAGCAAAGACAATTCTTTCAAGCAGCAATAAGACCTGGAAATAATGCCACTGAAGCAACTTATAAAGTAGCTTATATACTCAGGAAAAAAGGGAAGCCATTCAGTGATGTAGAAATTGTGAAAGAATGCACTGTTGAAGTTGTAGAATGCTTAGACCCTGATAACCTTTCGAAGCATTAATACAAACAACTGCCTATTTCAAGGAGAACCATAACTGATTGGCAGCATGAATTAGACTTCAACTTAACAGAAGAACTTTATGCAATACTTCAAAAGGAAAATATATATTATTCAATTGATTTGGATGAATCAATCGATACTACTGCCTTGGCACAGGTTTTATACTTCATTTGGGTCATAATAGAAGATTCTGTTTGCTAAGAAAAGTTACTTGCTTTGGGTGCTCTTCTGAACAGAACGTGGGGAATAGACATCTTCAACAAATTTCAAGATAAATGTCATGAAGTTGGACTGAATTTGGTAAATTTACTGAGCGTATGTACAGACGGTACATCTTCCATGGCAGGAAAACATGAAGGGTTTATTGCACAGATAAAAAAATGTTAACAGATCTAGATGCTCTCATTTCTTTTCATTGTATCTTGCATCAGCAAAATCTCTGTGCTAAAGCTACTATTTTAAGTGGCACTTTGCAACAAGTTATAAGTATTGTTAACTATATTCCTGCAAATGTAACACAGCATGGTCAGTTTGGTAACAGGCTAATGTTGAACCATGAGGTATTCAGTGTGTATTTGCTTTATCATTCTAAAGTGTTGGCTATCACAGGTATAGGTTTAGCCAAAATTTTATCTCTGCGAGAACAGCTGAATTGCATGAATAACGGAATCAGGCAGGTGAATTACTGAAAGAAGATTGCTATAGGAATGTGGCATGTCAAACAACTTGAATATTTCTTTGCAAGGTAAAACTACACCTATATATGTATGATATGTGGCAAAAAATCCAAGCATTTGGAAAAAAGCTATCTTTTTCCAAAACATTTATTCAAAAAGAAATTTCAGATGTTTTCCCCAGTTAGCAAAGGTCACTAAAGAGCAGGATGATATATGTGAATCATCTGAAGAATACACAGCTGTTATAGACCTATTAATTGGAGAATACAATGAAAGGTTCACTACTTTGAGAATCATGACATCACACTCACATGAGCATTTCAGCCTCACCTAGTTAAATATCACCAAGGCATCTAAAGAACTACAGATGGAATTGATTGAGCTCTCAGTAGATGACAATTGAAAGTCACTGTTTGATGCTAAGAAAGATCCAATTGAAATACGGAAAAATGCAGAATACCCATGCCTTTGGCAACATGCCCAAAAGATGCTTTTTTGCTTTTTAACCACTTATTGCTGCCAATCTACATTCTCCTACCTATCCCAAATCAAGGCACCCTTAAGGTCACAAATGACTGATTTCCATCTAGAGGATCAACTACGGACCTCCAGTGCTGCAACCAAATATTCAAATGCTTTCCAACAAAAAGCAGACACAACAAAGTCAATAAAAGGTTAGTTAACTTTAAAATTAACAAATAGTTTTCATTTTTTGAAATTACGTAGTAATTAGATTTTTACAAAATAATGTACATTTTTAAGTATATTTAATTGAAGCTTCCTGAATGCAGCCTTATTTGATTACAGCTAAATTAATGCAGCCTTCCAACATGAAAAGGTTCCCTACCCCTGATCTAGAAATTTAAGTCAAGAAAACATGAGTTTAAGTAAAAAAAGAAATGAAAATAACAAAAGATCACAAAAAGTATAAATACTACATAATATCATTTCTGAAAGCATTGGGGACATTTTCTAAAATACGAGGCTGGTTAGGCCACAACATGGGCCAGCAATCAGAAGCTGTGTGGTGTGGACCTTGAGCTGGGCAGAATCATGTCTAGCCAGTGTCTGATGGGCTACAGCAGTACTTTATTGGAAAAACAAAGTTGTATGTGCCTTGATGTGTTTCATTTGTAAAATGTGGAGAGCAGTAATTATTCGCCCTTTAAGTTTGAAGATCACTAAAACATAAGTATCAATCCAAAATGGACACCCAAACCGAAAATGAGGCAGAATGAGGCTGTAGATAAATATGAACCAACATGTGAAACAAAATTACATTCCGCATCCTTATTCGGATAAGAATACTAAACCAAAAATTGAATCTTTTAAAGATATTACTCCTATTTGTACATACAGGAAATTAGGTCAACATCTGGAACGACATCTTAGCGTTCTTAAGTTTATTAAGTCAAAAGTAAAACTATTCAGTCAATGTTTATTTCCAAGCAAAACATATTTCCTGGCAAAGACCGACAGAAATAAATCCACAAATGATATTTGGTCACAATATAGGTAGTAAAGTATCCATTAAAAGAAAACAAAATTTAAAAGCACATCTAAAACAAAACATACTCTACCTATATGAGAAGTCTGATATTCTAGACGGCATGAAAACAAATGGATAAATGTGTAAGTCCATCTTCCCTCTGTTACCTGTTCACATCGTCTCAACTACCCCAAAGTTTCCTGTCCATTGTCTTCTTGCTCCAAATAGCTTATAAAGCCTCAGTTAAGTCACAGGACAATGTGAGGGTCTGGGTTGAGCATCCCAACACTGAAATCCAAAATGCTCCAAAATCTAAAACTTTCTGAGTGCTGACACTCAAAGGAAATGCTCACTGGAGGATTTTAGATGCTCAACTGCTAAGTATGTATAATGCAACTATTCCAAAATCTAAAACACTGTGGTCCCAAGCCTTTCAGATAAGGTATACTCAACCTGTACTGGAAGACCCTTTAAGTGTGTATTTATCTGCAGAGAAATCTCAGGAGAACCTCCAGAAATGACCTTGTCACTACTATGAGTGTCTTTCATAAATTAATAATAATTATAGAAATGTCAAAAGAGTTAAGGAAACATTTTTAAAACAAGGCAAAAGCTTGTTTCTGGAATTTATAATTCAATAAAGTTTGACATCAAGCTAACAAAATTCCAGTCTGAATTATTTGATAGTTAATTTGTTGAGTACTTAGAAAATAAAAATATAATGATTAGGCATTTTCTGTCTCCAGAAACACTTTATACCAAATTAACCTTGTTCTGTTTCTCAGCTAAGTATACTTGAGATTGCTGTACAGATGAAAAGTAAGTGACATAGTTGAAGAGGGGCAATGACAATTAAGAGTGCTCAGAAGGATAGTGGGAGAACCTCAGAGAGATGACCCTGAGAGTGATTCTTTCCTACCGTTTTCATTTTATGAGTCACATGGAAAATGGAAGTATCTGTGCTTACCACACCTCGGAGGTTAAAGACAGACTGCTACCAGGGAGTAGGCGTCTAGCCTGGCACTGCCTAGCCCTGAGAGGAATCAACATTTATTAAATGGAAAAAGATTTGTGTTTCAAGAATGTTATCTTTCCCGCTTTCCACAGCACAATAACCCTTGCCTTCTGCCCTGTTCCTTCCAAATCAAAACAAAAAAAGTTCTTTTCTGCC
The DNA here is from genome assembly GCA_004363605.1 of Indri indri. Classification (NCBI taxonomy): domain Eukaryota; kingdom Metazoa; phylum Chordata; class Mammalia; order Primates; family Indriidae; genus Indri; species Indri indri. Next base: position 27,538 of record RJWJ010018011.1, read on the forward strand.
TCTAAGTTGGTTACATTGGGGGCTTTTTCTTTTAGTCCTTTATACCTTTGTTTTGGAAAAGTTAAAAGACTTTAGATCTGAAATCAGACTGTGGTCCTTATTGCAAGTTAGATGGGCCTCCAGTTCTTCTAGGATACAATTTAACAAATTCTAGTCTTTATTGATAACAATTCTTGAGGGTGTGGTATGGTGTGGTGCGGTTTGGTTTTGTTTTAGACAGAGTCTTGCTCTGTCACCCAAGCTGGGGTGCAGTGGTGCAATCTAGCTCACTGCAATCTCCAACTCTTGGGCTCAAGTGATCCTCCTGACTCAGCCTCCCAAGGAGCTGGGACTACAGGTGCGTGCTACAGCACCCAGCTAATTTTTCCTATTTTCAGTAGAGATGGGTTTTTCTTTTGCTCAGGCTGGTCTTGAACTCCTGAGCTCAAGCAATCCTCCTGCCTTGGCTTCCCAGAGTGCTAGGATTACAGGTGTGTTTTGTTTTTTTAAACCTAAACCCCTTGCAGTATTTTCTCTCATCTTCAGAATGTTATGGTTAGTATCTCCAACAGCCAAAGCAACTGTCAAGCTCGACTTTTATTTTTCGATTGAAATTATTCAAATACTATAAAAGTCACCATTTAAAGTCAGCGGTTTTATAATATCTACAAAGTTGTAAAACCATTACCATTATCTAATTCCAAAACATGTTCATCAACCCAAAAAGAAACCCCACATCCATTAGCAGTCACCCTCCATCCTTCCCTCCCTGCCACCCCCTGACAACTGATAATCTACTTCCTGTCTCTATCCTAGCCTGAACATTTCATATAAATGGAATCACACACTATGTGGCCTTTTGTGTCTAGCTTCTTTCACTTAGCATGTTTTCAAGGTTCATCCATGTTGTACATGTAGCATGTCTCAATACTTCATTCCAATTGGGTAGATATATCACATTTTGTTTATTCATCAACTGATGGACAGTTGGGTTGTTTCTACTTTTGGCTATTATGAATAATGCTGTTATGAACATACATATACAAGATTTCGTGCGAACATGTGTTTTCAATTCTTTTATAGTGTAGTCCCTCCTTATCTGTAGTTTTGCTGTCTGCAGTTTCAGTTACTGCATTTATTTCTGTGAAACAGAATTTCAATATTTCACAGTCCAAAAATATGAAATGGAAAATTCCAGAAATAAACAATTCATAAGTTTAAAACTGTGCACTGTTCTGAGTAGCATAAAGAAATCTTGCACCATCCTGCCCTGTGCCCCAGAACATGACTCATCCCTTTGTCCAGCATATCCAAGTGGTACAAGCTGCCCTCCCATCAGTCACTTAGTAGCCATCTTGGTGATCAGATCGAAAAAACAGTATTATCGGGTTCAGTACTATCTCAAGTTTCAGGCATCCACTGGGATCTTGGAACGTGTGCCCTATAGATAAGGGGGACTAGTATATATATTATACGCATCATATACTCAGGAGTGGAACTGCTGGGTCATATGGTCCCTTAATGCTTAACTTTTTGAGGAACTGCCAAACTGTTTTCCATAGTGGCTGTACCATTTCACCTTCCCATCAGCAATATATGAGGGTTCCAATTTCTCCACATTTTCCTCCCAACATTATTTTCCTTTCTTTAGAAAAAAATTATAGCTATCCTAGTAGGTAGTAGTAGCTTTTTGGTTAGTCTATTGTTTGCCCCAAATATTATCTATACCTCAGGCAATCATGAAGTTAAAATACTTGCCTGCAATTGTTCTTGAAAAATGTCCCTTTGCCCTATAACACAGAAAGGGCTTTTTCCACCGGGCAAGCTCCAAATCAGGTCACATACAGACAACCTTGTAAGTGGAGTCTTCCAGGGAACAACCAAACAGATCAAATAATGACAGTTCTTTGGCACTGAGGCTTTGAAAGAGCTCCACCCTCCATTCTTCCCTCCAGGTGCCTCAGAGGCTGGGTGGGAAAGCAGGCTGTTATTTTTCCAGGCTACTGCAGATCTGGAGAGTGGGGGATGGGACTAAGGCAAATTAAAATGTCTCGAAGTTCACTCTTTTTACTGAGAGTTATCTTCTTGACTAAATGCTCCACAGGGTTCTGCAAGCCTTTGGTTAAATATCAGATCTCTGAAAAGGCTGATCCTGGAAATTTTTGCCGCTGTTTTCAGAGGCATTTACTCTACTATTTTTATTGACATCCCACTCTTCACTTTGACTTTTGTATTACAAAGGCAGTAGATATGTTGTATAAAACACACGTGCAACTACTCCATCACCGCATTTGAGAACCACATCCCACTGCAGAAGAATGAGATGGTTTGAGAAGGCTATAAAGCAATACGGACATTACGTCTCTGCCATCAAGGGGTTTACAATCTAGTTTCAAGGATAAGACACACATCAAAATAGATAAAAGATAGTATCAGTGCCTACCACCCTATGGAGCACCCTTAATAGATAAAAAGCTAAGCCCTAATTGAGTTATAAATGTAAGTACTACAGAATTTCAGAGAAGGAATTCACAACGTTGGAAAAAGCATCACAAAAATAGGAATCTTGGCTTCTATCTTAACAGAAGCATAGGATGGTGATGAGAAGAGGGAAGAACATACCCAAAAGGAAGGATTGTTCAAAGTTTTAGAGGTCTTCAAATATTCATAATACAAGCCTTTTTATATTCTGGATACAAATCCTTTGTCAGATATATGGTTTCCAACATATATATACAGAACTCATACATGAAGCGACAATCATTTGTTTGGAGAGAAGGATTCACTGATGGGTTTAATGGTAGATAAACTTATTAACAGGGGGGCTTGTTAGTGAAGGGCCTTGAATGCTAATGTAAGGAGTTATAACTTCTACAGGCCAGAAAGTGGCAAACTATGGCCATGTCCTCAGGCCAAATCTGGCTGGTCACCAATTTTTGTAAGTAAAGTTTTATTGGAACAGAACCATACCCATTAATTCACTATTGTCTAGGCTACTTTAGTGCCACCATGAGTAAGGTGCAACAGAACCCACACGGCCTACAAAGCCAAACATTTATTTTCTGACCTTCTCCCTTACTCACATTCAGGCACATGTTCCTAGCCCTGGATAAAAAAAGAGAAATTAAGGGTATTGAAAATACTTAAGGAACTACTTTTAAGAAAACTAGATATGAGGGTGAGCAGCACTAAACTGGGGGAAATTTTGTAGGATTAGTGACTGGTTGAAAGAAAAGAGTAAAAGGTTAAAGATGACTTCAAGGTTTTGAACTTGTATGGTTGAAAGACGGTAGTCATGACTGAAACTGCAAATACGGAGTAAAGTTAGGTGGAAATACAATGAATTTGCCTTTAGACATGTTAAGTTTCAGGTGTTAGTGAAACTCTCAACTGGTATATTTAAAAATAGTTCGAGATATAATACTTCGGCTTGGGAGAGATGGCATGGTTGGAAGTGAGGGTTTAAAAGTCTTCTGACTCTTAGAAGCCACAAAAAATGGAAAAGATCTCCTAGAATAAACACAGAGAAAGCATTAGGACTTACATATATCAAGTAGAAGGCAAGAAGCAGAGCCAATGGAGACAAAGTAGGAGCAGGCTGGGAGAAAAAAGGGTAGCTTAGTAAAAGTCATTTACAAGCTAAGAAAGTTGTTTTAAGGATGAAGGTACAAGGATGAAGAAAAGTCTACAAAGGAAAGAGTGAATGGATAAAAGGTCGATGGGAACAGCAAAGTATCAAAAAGGAGAATATTAAGGCAGAGGTAACTTTTCAGATGAATTTCGACAATGCAATGTTTTATACTTTCATATTAGAAATAACAGAGAAGACGACTTCACATTTATGAAGATATTCAGCCTTTCCATTGACTTTAATTCCTTGTAACTTTCACTATGCGATAACTCATGTATTAGAGAGCTAAAGGGTGATCATGATCTCTATGAAGAACTTCCTGAAAGGGAGATTACAGAAATGACTACCAAAAAGAGAGAAATACAGAAACCCTGATGAAAAGACTTACCAAAAAACAAACAAAAAAAAGGTGCTACACCAGAACATACAAAACAATAGAGGGCAGCCATGGTGGCTCACACCTATAATCCTAGCACTTTGGGAGGTCGAGGCAGTAGGATTGCTTGAGCTCAGGAGTTCAAGACCAGCCTGAGCAAGAGCAAGATTCCATCTTTACAAAAATTAGAAAAATTAGCTAGGTGTGGGGGCATACCTCCCAGGTACGCGGGAGGCTGAAGCAGGATCACAGCTTGAGCACAAGAGTTTGAGGTTGCAGTGAGTTATGATGATGCCACTGTACTCTAGTCCAAGCAACAGTATGAGACCCTGTCTCAAAAAAAAACAAAACAACAGAGAAGACTGGGAAGGTAAATAGGTACAGTGGTCATTTCTCTAAAAATCTTTAGAGAAATACACTTTATTACATGCCCTATCCCCCTTAACTAACTCTGTTATGTTATTGTATTATAATTGTTTGCATATGTAGGACCTAACCAAGTTTCTTGAGTGAAAGATTTTCTTATAACAACTTTTTTATAATAACTTATATTTTTGTTGCCTAATATCCACATAGTGGAAAATACTCATTGAATTACTATGTTCATAAATATTCTTTGTTGCAAGAGGCTGGGAAAACTTAATCTGAT
>RJWJ010018012.1:0-32155 GCA_004363605.1 Indri indri
GAAAGCTAAAGTGACTATTTTGATATCTGACAAAGAAGATTTCAGAATCCAGAATATTTCCTGGGATAAAGTCATTTAAATTGAGAAAGGGGTTGATTAGGAGTATATAATAATACTAAACATTATGACTTTGATAACAGCTCAAAATACATGAAGCAAAAACTGATAGAACTGGAAGGAGAAATAGAGAAATTCACAATTATAGTTGAACAATCAATATCCTTTCTCAATAATAAATAGGACAAGTAGGCAGGAAATCATCAAAGATACAATGGACAATAACAATTGTATCAACCAAATTGACCTAAATGACACCAAATACTCCAACAAAAATAGCAGAATAGCAATTCTTTTCAAGCGTACAGAGAACATTTACCAAGATCAACCATATTCTAGGTTATTAAAAAAGTCACAATTAATTTAAAATGTTTCAAGTCATACAAACATGTTCCTTGATCACAATAAAATTAAATTACAAATCAATAACAAAAAGATATATATGGAAAATTCCCAAATATTTGGAAACTAATACCTATTTAAATAACCTTTGGGTCAAAGAAGAAATCAAAAGGGAATTCGATGAATGAAAACGAGATGACTTTCCTTACCTTTTGGAGCATGCAAATTAATAAAACGATAACATCCAGTATTGGCGATGATGTGAGAACACGGGTACTCTCCTATACTGTTGGTAGGAATGTAAAATTGTGCAATCTTTTAGGAGTAATGTTGTGGTATGGATCAAATTTTAAAAGCTCTTGCCCCATGATCCAGCACTTTTACTCTCAGGAATCTATCTTCTAGTATGGTTACAGAAAGTAATAGTACACAGAAGTTCGTAACTGTGCTATCATAGTAAAAAATAGAAAACATTAATACTGTCCATCAGTAGGTGAATAACTGTGGCACATACAGGGTCAAAATGCTCTATCCTAATATCCTGAAGAAAATCACCAAAAAAAAAAAACCCTTACTTTTTTTAGTCTTTGTTTCTGCTAGTTTTATTTCTCCAGGCTCTGGACGCCTTGCCCTGTGTATACCCTTTTTCTTGGAGAACTGGTTATCTTTTAACTTCTTTTCATACTGGGTATTTCCTTGCTCGTAATGCTTGGGGCAGAAGGAGGAAGTTGGCCTCTGGCTAAAGCTTCAGTCTATTCGGCTAAAGCACTTGGATGTCTCTTATCTCTCCTGTCACCTGTGGGAAAGGAGGCCCCAGCACAAACACTGCTTCATCTTCACACAGGATTGCCTCTGGGGCAGCCTGCAGCCCCCAGCAGTACTGAGAGGTCTGGGTTTATCACCATGCCGGCATGTAAGATACGTTCTTCCTGTGCGAGCTATTTGTTTGCTGTGGTACTATCTCCTAAGCAACAACTGAGAAGCCTGTCACAGGTAGAGAGCCCGAAGGCCTTCTTTCCACTGCCTTCTGTTTCCCTGGCATAAAAATCACCTGGGAACCCGGCAGACACTACCTCAGCCAGGTGATCAAGGCCAACACCAACAGGCATAAGCCACGTGACAGTACAGACCTGTATTCATTTCTTAGGGCAGCCGTAACGTGTACCAAAGACTGGGAGGCTTAAAACAACAGAAGTGTATCGTTTCACAGTTCTGGATGCTAGAAATTTGAAATCAAGGTGTCAACAGGGCCCTGCTCTCTCTGACAGCTCTAGGGGAGGATCCTCCTTTTGAGGCTTCTAGCTTTTGTTGTGTGCCAATAATTTGCGGTGTTCCCTGCAGATGCATCACTCAGATCACACGGCTGTCTTCTCACTGTGTATGTTTCTGCGTCCAGAGTTCCCCTTTGTAGAGGACACCAGCCATATTGGATTAGAGCCCAGTGATATGAACTTTAATGATCTCACTTTAACTTGATTATCTCTGTAGAGACCCTATTTCCAGATGAAGTCACATTCTGAATGACTGTGGGTTGGAACTTCAACATATCTCTTTGGGGAGGACACATTTCAACCCATAACGACACCTTTGATAAGCCGTGATGAAAATAGTCCTTTACTTTTGTGTTCTTTTGCCCAATAATCCATAACCCCTGTATAATCATGAGAAAAACATCAGACAAATTCTGATAGAGTGGAATAGAGGGGCATCCTGCAAAATATCTGACCAAACTCCTCAACACTGTCAAGGTCATTGATAACAAGGGAAGTCTGAAAAGCTGTCACAGCCAAGAGAAGCCTAAGGAGACATGACACTAAATGTCATGTGGTATTCTGGATGGGATCTTGGAACAGAAAGGGACACTAGTAAAAACTGAGAAAATCTAAATGAACCGTCGACTTAGTCAATAATAACGTATCAATATTGTTCGTTAATTGTAACAAATGTTGTAATGTAAGATGCTAATAATAGGGAAAATTAGCCAGGCATGGTGGCACATGCCTGTAGTCCCAGCTACTCAGGAGGCTGAGGCCGGAGGATCACTTGAGCCCAGGAGTTTGAGGTTACAGTGAGCTATGATCACACCTGCACTCCAGGCTGGGCAATGGAGCAAGACCCTGTCTCTATGAACAATAATAATAATAATAAAGAAAAGATAAATAACAGGGAAAACTGGGTGCAGAATATATGGGAACTCTGTGTACTGTTCAATTTTCCTATAAATTTCTAAAAACATAAGGTTTATTTAAAAAAGAGAATTTGACAGCATATTAGAATTTGTAGAATATGGCTAAAGCAGTACTTGGGTAGTTTATAGCAATGAGCTGTATCTCCTTATACTGGAACATGAGAAAATTCTCAAATCAATAACGTCAGCTTCTAACTTTAAGAAAGTATAAAAAGAAGAGTAAATAAAACCCAAAGAAGGCTGAAGAAAGAAAACAATAAACATTAAAGTGGAAAGCAATGAAACAGAAAACAGAAAAACAATAGAAAAAGTCAATGAAACAAAAAGTTGGTCCTTTTAGAGGATCAATAAAATTGCTAAACTCTAGGAAGACTAATCGGGAAAAAAAGAGAGAATGCACAAATGGTCAATATCAGTAATCAGAGACTTGATAGCACTACAAATTCTAAAGACATTAAAAAGATAAGGGAATATTTTTATTGGTACATAATAGATGTACGTATTTTGGGGGTACATGTGATAATTTGATATTCATATAATATGTAAAGATCAAATAAGGGTAATTGTGATATCCTTCCCCTCAAAGATTTGTTTTCTTTATGCTAGGTACATTTGAATTATTTTCCTCTAGCTATTTTGAAATGTACAATAGAGTAATGTTAACTGTAGTCATCCTACTGATCTGTCGAACACTGGGTCTTATTTCTTGTATCAGACTATATATTTGTACCCATTGATCAATCTCTCTTCATATCCCCATCACCCCTACCCTTCCCAGTCCCTGATAACCACAAATCTACTTTCTACTATCTTCTTGAAATCCAACTTTTGTCTCCCACTTATGAATGAGAACATACAGTATTTACTTTTCTATGTTTGGCTTATTTCGTTTAACACAATGACCTCCAGTTCCATCCATGTTGCTGCAGATAAGAGAATTTCATTCTTTTTCATGGCTAAATAATATTCCATCACACACACACACACACACACACACACACACACACACACACACATTTTCTTTATCCATTCATCCATTGATGGGCACCTAGGTTGATTCCATATTTTGGTTATTATGAATAGTACTGCAATAAACACAGGAGGGAAGATATCTCTTTGATATATTGATTTCCTTTCCTTTGGATATATATACCCAGTAGTGGGATTGCCGGATCATATGATAGTTCTATTTTTAGCTTTTTGAGGAACCTCCATGCAGTCTTCCATAGTGGCTATACTGATTTATATTCCTACCAACAGCGTGCGGGGGTTTCCCTTTCTCCACATCCATGCCGGCATCCATTATTTCCTTTTTGATAAAAGCCATTGTAACTAGGGTGAGGTGGTATCTCATTGTGGCTTTGATTTGCATTTCTCCGATGATTAGTGATGTTGAGTATTTTTTCATATACCTGTTGGCCATTTATTTGTATATCTTCTTTTGAGAATGTGTATTCAGATCTTTTGCCTATTTTTAAATCAGATTATTTTTTACTGTTGAGTTATTTGAGCTCCTTATATATTCTAGTTATTAATCTCTTTTCAGATGGATAGTTTGCAAATTTTATCTCCCATTTTGTGAATTGTCTCTTCACTTTGTTAATTGTTTCCTTTGCTGTGAAGAAGCTTTGTAGTTTGATATAATCCCCTTAGTCTATTTTTGCTTTTGTTGCCTGTACTTTTGAGGTCTTAGACAAAAAAATCTTTGTCCAGACCAATGTCCTGGAGCATTTCCCCAAAATTTTCTTCTAGTAGTTTCACAGTTTCAGGTCTTAGATTTAAGTCTTTAATCCATTTTGATTTGATTTTTGTGTATGGTGAGAGATGAGGGTCTAGTTTCATTCTTCTGCATATGGATATCCAGTTTTCCCAGCACCAGTTATTGAAGAGACTGTCCTTTCCCCACTGTATGTTCTTGGTGCCTTTGTCAAAACTGAGTTGACTATAGATGTGTGGATTTGTATCTGGGTTTTCTATGCTGTTCCATTGGTCTATATGTCTGTTTTTATGCCGGTACCATGCTATTTTGGTTACTATAGTTTTGTAGTATATTTTAAAGTCAGGTAATGTGATAACCTCCAGCTTTGTTCTTTTTGTTCAGGATAGGTTTGGCTATTCAGGGTCTTTTGTGGTTCCATATAAAGTTTAGGATTATTTTTTCTATTTTTGTAAAAAATGTCATTGATAATTTGATAGGGATTGCATTGAGTCTGTAAATTGCTTTTAGTAGTATTTTCTTTTTAACAGTATTAATTCTACCAGTCCAAGAGTAGGGAATATCTTCCATTTTTTTGTGTCGTCTTCAATTTCTTTCATCAGCATTTTATAAAGTTTTCCTTGTATAGATCTTTCACTTCTTTGGTTAAATTGATTCCTAGGTATTTTATATTCTTCATAGTTATTGTAGATGGGATTGCTTTCTTGTTTTACTTTTCAAATTGTTCTCTATTGGCACATATAAACACTACTGATTTTCGCATGTTGATTTTGCATCCTGCAACTTTATTGAATTCATTTATCAGTTCTAATAGTGTTTTGATGGAGTCTTTAGGTTTTTATAAATATAAGATCATGTTATCTGCAAACAAAGCTAATTTGAGTTCTTCTTTTCCAGTTGCATAAATGCATACAAAGACTTGTACATAAATGTTTATAGCGGATTTGTAATAGCCCCAAAGTCGAAATAATTCACATATCCAAATGTCCATCAACAGGTGAATGGATAAACAAATTGTGGTATATCCAAACAATGGAATACTACACAGCAGTAATAAGGAGTAAACCATTCATACATGCAATAGCATAAACAAATATGCTGAGTGAAAGAAGTCAGGCACAAAAGAATACATACTTATCCTATATTTATAAAACTGTAGAAACCACAAACTAACCTTTGGTGACATAAAGCAGATTAGTGTTTGCTTGGTTGGAGGCTGAAAGGTGTGAGGAGGTGCAGGAAGGAGAGATTACAAAGAAGTACAAGGAAACTTTTTGAGATGATAGGTATGTTGAATTTCCTATTTGTAGTGATGATTTCACTGGTGTATACATGTGTCAAACTTATAAAATATATTAAATATGTGTAGTATCGTATGTCAATTACATTTCAATAAAGCTATAAAAAATTAAATCAGTTATATTTTAAAGAGATCAAAATTGTTTTTAAAACATCTTTTATATTTATTCATATTTCTACATTTCCATCACTCTCGATTACTCTATTTCTACCCAAATTTCTACATGGTATCATTTTTCTTCTTCTTGAACATTTTCTTTAATGTTTCTTCTAGTGGAGGTGGGCTGACAATGAATTAATTCTTTTAGCTTTAATTGGTCCAAAAAGGCCTTATATTGTTTTCATTTAAAAAAAAATTTTAAGCCAGGTGCAATGGTGCACACCTGTAGTGCCAGCTACTCATAAGGCTGAGGCAGGAGGATCACTTGAGCTTAGAAAAAAAATTTTTGCTGGGTATTAAATTCTAGGTTGACAGGTTTTCTGTTGGTACTTTAAAGATGACACTCTATTTTCTTCTGGACTTAATAGTTTTTCACAAGAAGTCTGTTGCCATTCCTATGTTCTTCTATATGTAAACTGTCTTTTTTTCCCCTTGTGGCTGCTTTGAAGATTTTCGTTTTATCACTGGTTTTATTTTATCACGTTTGGTTCCAATATATCTTGGTACAGTTCTCTTCATGTTTCTTTTGCTTTGGGTTCATTGAGCTTCTTGGATCTATGAGCTTACCATTTTCCTTTTTTTTTTTTTTTTGAGACAGAGTCTCACTCTTTTGCCTGGGCTAGAGTGAGTGCCGTGGCGTCAGTCTAGCCCACAGCAACCTCAAACTCCTGGGCTCAAGCGATCCTACTGCCTCAGCCTCCCGAGTAGCTGGGACTACAGGCATGTGCCACCATGCCCGGCTAATTTTTTCTATATATTTTTAGTTGGACGATTAATTTCTTTCTATTTTTAGTAGAGGTGGGGTCTCGCTCTCGCTCAGGCTAGTCTCGAACTCCTGAGCTCAAACAATCTGCCCGCCTCGGCCTCCCAGAGTGCTAGGATTACAGGTATGAGCCACCGCGCGCAGCCGAGTTTATCATTTTCATTTGGAAGGGTTTTGGTCATTAATTTGTTCAAAAAAATGTTGTCTCCTTCTCCTTTGTGACTCCTATTATATTGCTTGAAAATGTTCCATCGTTCTTTGTGTTTTTTTGTTTGTTTGTTTTCCTCCCCTTTGTGCTTCCTTTTGGATAGTTTTTATAACCATGTCTTCAAGTTTACTTTTCTTCTGCAGTGTCTAATCTGTGGTTAATCTTACTCACTGTAGTTTTATTTTCAGATATCAAATTTTTCATCTCTAAAAGTTCCATTTGGGTGGTTTTTATATCTTCCAATTTTCTCTTTATCATAGTCATGTTTTTCTCTATCTTCTTGAACATACAGAGCATTTTCATAATAGCTGTTTTAACATTCCTGTCTGCTAATCCCATCATCTCTGCCATTTCTGGTCTATTTCCATTAATTTATTTTCCACCTAGAATGGGTCATATTTTCCTGCTTCTTTGCAAGGATGGCAGAATTATGGCCTCCTAGAAGACTCTATGTTCTAATCCAGGGGGCTATGGATATATTACCTTATATAGAAAAAGATATTTTGCAGGTGTAATTAAGTTTACTATTCATTTAATCTTAAAATAGGGAGATTATACCAGATTATCTGGGTGGGCCCAATGTAATCACAAGTCCTTAAAAGCAGAGGAGGAAGAGGAAGTTGGGGACATTCGAAGTGTTATTCGATGCGCCATTGCTGGTTTGAAGATGGAGGAGGCATCACGAGAGAAAGACGTGGACAGCCTCGAGGGGCTGAGGGCAGCCCCTAGTTGACAGCCAACAAGGAAATGGAGACCTCAGTCCTACAACCACAGGAAGCGAGGTTGAGCTTGGAAGATGATCCCAAGATGCTGATGAGAATGCAGAAAACTGGCACCATGATTTCAGCCTTGTGAGACCATAGCAGAGCCCCGCAAAGCTATGCCATGTGCAGGTTTCTACCTACAGAACCTATAGGATAACAAATGAGTGCTGCTTGAAGCCACTAAGTTTGTAGTAACTTATTGTGGCAGCAATAGAATACAAACACATCTGGAAATTTTTGGTCAGGTGCCAGACATTGTAAATTATATCTTGTTGAGTGCTGGATATTTATGTATTCATAGAAATATTCTTAGGTTTTATTCTGGGACATAAGTAAGTTACTTGGCAATAGTTGGATCTTTTCAAAGCTTTTTGTCTTTTCTGGGGTGGGCCCAGAGCACCTTTTACTCTAGGGCTAATTTAGCCCCATTACTAAGGTGACATCCGTCAGGAAACTGTGGCTGATGTCATCTATGTTATAAGGTTTTCCACTCTGGCTGGGGTGAACAGGAACAATTCCCGGCTCTGTTTGGGCTCTGGAAATTGTTCAACCTATTGCTTTCCAGTGGTTCTTTTCCTGGTCTTAGGTGCTTTTCTTTCACACATACTCAGATCACTTCTTTAACCAAAGACCTAAGAGGACCCCTTTGCAATACTCTGGAGCCGTTTCTTCCTTTCTTTGCAACTCTCACCTGTCCAGGACTCTGCCCATAAATTCCAGCCACCTTGGTCTCTCTGAACCTCAATCTGTTTCCTCAACTCAGAGCATCATGGTAATGAAATTGTAGGGCTCGCTTTTGTTTCCTTTCTCTGAAAGATCACATTTCTGCCCTGTTGCCCAATGTCTGAACACCATCATATCCTGTATTTTGTTCAGATTTCTGTGTGTTTAAGATGGGAGAGTAAATCCAGTTCCTAGTGCTCCCTTATGGCTGGAAGCGGAAGTCTCTGGGGAGCATTTTAAATACCAAAGCTGGGTGTGGTGGCTCACACCTGTAATCCCAGCTACTCAGGAGGCTGAGGTGGGAGGATCATGCAAGCCTGGGAATTCCAGGCTGCAGTGAGCTATGATGGCACCGCGGCACTCTAGCTGGGGCAGCAGAGTGAGACCCTGTCTCTAAATAAATAAATATTGAATCATGGGTCCCATGTCAGGATGTTCTGGGGGCAGGCCTGGACATTGGGTATTTGAAAAGCTCTCTTAATGATTCTAATATGCAGTTAGCGTTGAGAACCATTGACCTGGATGATCTATAAAAACATTCATGGAAAGAACCTACCATTTGCTGAGCACTGAGCATGTGCCAGGTATTCTGCTGGGTATTTTGCTTATCTCACTGAATCCTCATGACAACCCTGTGAAGTGGGTATCACGGGGAAGCTGAGGCTCAGGGAAGTTAGCGACCTGCCCCAAGTCACACCACCAGTAAGTAGGAGAGCTGGGACGTAAAACTGTTACTGAAAGTTCAGTACTTGTCCCCAAGGCCGAATCAGGAAGAACAAAGAACGAGGACAAGTGGTTTGAGGAAAAGGAAAGAGAAGTTTATTAATTTGGCAGTAAATGGGGAGAGCAGTAGACTCGTGTCTCGAAAGACTGCCGCACCGCCTTTAAGCAGAAATACAGGGCTTTTTAAAGGGGCGTTTTCAGAGGTTGGGCTCAGGTCTATGTGACCAGTGTCACATGTTGTGGCTTTGGGCTATTGTTGTTTAACTGTAGTTGGTGGTTTGGGTCCACAATCTTATCTCGGGTGAAGACGATCTCATGACCTCCAGACAATTCTGTTGAGCCAACTCCTGCGGTTTAAAAGATACTAGAAAATAAAGAACAAGGAACATTTTTCTGCCCTTTTGATTACTGGCCTCGGGCAGGAATGCAAGTTTTAATTCCCAAAAAGGATGGGGGGTTTTAAAGAGACAACTCATAATACATTTTGCCCTTTTTCAGACCTTTACTTCTGTTACAAAGCCAGCTGCCTGACTCCAGTGATCGTGTTAACAGAAAAAAGCCCAAATTCCGTAAAATAATTTAAAGAGACTTATCCTGAGCCAATGTGTGTGCCCATGGCTTGGGGAGCCATGCCCAAGAAGTCTTGAGCAAGCGGTCCTGCTGTGGTGGGTTACAGTTTGTTTTTATGCATTTTAGGAAGACAGAAATTGCAGTAAAATCTTAAATCAGTACATGAAAGGTGTACATTGGTTTGGCCCAGAAAGGCAAGACATTGTACAAGGGGGTAGGATGGGGGAGGTGTTACAGGTTATAGGTTGGTTCAAAGATACTTTGATTTGTAATTGGTTAGAGAAATAAAGCCTTGTCTAAAGGCTTGGACTGTTTTAAGTTGAGGAGGTCTGTTAATCTGGGACAAGCCACAGTATACTGAGCACATGCTCTGTTAAGCAAACTGATAGCCTGCAGGTGATTTAACCTGTGTTGTGGCCGGCCTTAGGTCCTGTTAATAATTTAGTATCTTATTGTCTGAAGAATGTCCAACCTCCCTTCCCTTCATGGCCAGGAACTCAGTTTAAGGTTTTCCTGGGGTCCCCTCGGCCATGACAGGGGCCATTCAGTCAGCAGGGGCTTAGGATTTAGTTAGCTCACAGCTCTTTCCACTCCGCAGCTCCGCCATGTCTTTCTGACCCTGAAAATCAACCTGGGCTGCTGGGTTCTGTGGAGGATGGACATACCCCCGCCTGAATGCCCAGGACAGGGGCTGGGCCCTGCTCCTGACTTCCCAGTGGCTCCACTGAAGGGCTTTGGGCTGAAAAGGCCCTTGTCACCTGCCCTTCAGCTCGGAGCCCTCCTGACCTTTCAACTCCCATCTCTGCATCTGCTTAAAGCTGCTGAGAAAAGCAGGTTGGCCTCTGGGGTTCCCCACTCACTCCCTAAAGACAGGGAGTTGCTCCATTGTCCAGGAGATGGCACGGCTGGAGCCATTTGGGATAGACCAGCAAGGGGGATGGTTTTCCTGGGTCCTCCACTTCCTCACACTTTGGGGCAGGGGGACTGGATGTGACAGGAGAAGGGGATGGTCTCAGACGTGATCACAGAGCTGGCAGGATCCTTAGAGAGTCTGTCCAATGCTTTCACCATGCAGATGGGGGAATCATGTCCAGAGAGGCCAAGGGACTATCCCAAGGTCATTCAGAGACCTAGGGGCAGGGAGAGGGGTAGATAGCCAAGTTCCCTAGCCACCTGCCCACTCCTCCTAGGACATAGACCGCTAAGGGACTCCAGCTGCTTCTAGCACCCCTGCCAGTGAAAGCTCAGCCAGGAGGTGTTAAGTGACCTGCCCAGGGTCCCTGAGCAGACGGGGCAGGGCCGAGCGTTCTGCGATAGGGTCTACTACTCCAGGGGCGTGGAAGGGCTGCTCCAACCCGGCTCACCCTCCCTTTCAGGGACCTTGATAGAGGCATGTGGTTCCCTTGGAAACAGAGCTGCTTGTCTCCTGGGGTCAGCAGCACTTAATCTGTGGTTACCGCAATTTTGACGCTGGTGGGGGAAGGGACCCCGAACTCTCCTCCACATTCCTACACCACCCCCTACACCTGCTCTTCGTAAAAGCACAAAGATTTCCCCTCCTCACTCTCACACTCAGCTTCCCTGTGTGTGTGCATGGGCGCCAGGCACACACACACTTCACATGCTTTCTCCCAGGCACAGAGAGCTTTTAATGACTGTTTTCTAACCCCCAACTGAAAAGGAACAATCATGTCCTTGCCAATTACCCTCCCTTTGTGCCCCGAGGTTTCCCAAGAACCAGAATTGAAACACCCTTTTCTTTCAAATGCTATCTCCATGGCATTACAATCGATTGGGAGTGGGATGGGGGACACAGGCCAGATAATTCATTTTTCTTGCCCCTCCACCTCCTAAGAGACTTAAATGGCTACAAGGAAAGGGTGTGTTGGAGCATTACTTTGGGCACAATGATGGCTTAAATAATCTGCATTATAATTCGTCAGTATACACACCGGGCTCCTGGCCACCAAACCCTTTGAGGGCCTGCTTCCTGTCTGATTTCCCGCTGTGGCTCCCCAGCACCCTGGGGCCCAATGGCTTTGTGCTGAATAAAGATATCCTGGACTTCAGGAAGGCAGAGTCGAACACTTTCAGAGCAAAGTCAGATATGCTGTGATTCTCGCCCATGAATACAGCTGGTGTCAAGGAAGAAGAGGAGAGCCTTCTAACATGTCAACTAAGGTTTCCAAGGCCCCAGGCAGGGGATGGCAGGAGAGACACAGCCAATACCAGAACGCAAAGCGGCTGAAACAGACCTGTAGTTTGTAGGCTGGTGCCCTAATAAGGCTAAATAGGTTGGGGGGGGCGGGCGGGGAACTCCCCCAAAACAGCAAAAAAAAACAAAGACAGCAAAGGGACTTTTAACCACATTCATAGTCTGGAGTCACTGGAAGGTTTTGATGGTGCAGAGGAAGAAGGACCCTCGAGCAGAAGTCTGCCCGGGGGCTCTTGGTGAACGCCCGAATGGTGGCATGACGAGACACAAGGCAGCAACTTTTAATTATGAAAAAATAAGCACCTGATTTAAAAAAATCAAAACTATATACAAAGAAATCTTTAAAAGATCAAGATTTCTCTCCCCCGCCCCAAACCCCATTCCTACTCTTCAGAGGTATTTGTCATTTCTTATCTACATTTCCAGATAGTTTCATGAACCCATAGCGTACACACACACACACACGAAACGGCCATAGTGCCAGACTGTTCCACACCTGTTTTCGCTTCATGTGTCAGAGCTCTTTTCATGTCAATCAAGATAGTTTTATTTCATTCTTTCTAGTTCATTGTATAGGTATACGTTGGTGTGACCAGCCACCTCTGACAAATCTTTGTTTTTAATGCTTTTTTAATCTTGCAGTGAATATCCTAGTACACATATATTTATGTGATCAGATCCTTGAAGGGTATATGCATCTACATTTTTGATATTAAAACTCAACAATTTTCACTTTAACAACCATGTATGCAAGTGCCCATTTCTCCATATCTTTGCCAGCATTAGGTTTCATCACATTTTAATTTTGGCTAATCTGATGGTACAGATTTGTTTTTCATTAATCATGAGACATTGGGCGTATTTTCATATGCTTATTGGCATTTTGTATGTCTTATTTCTCTAAACTATCTATTCATATACAACCCAAGAAAAATGGGTAAAGGATATTTTTATTGATTTTTAAGATCTGCTTGTATAATAGAAAAATTAATCCCTTGTCATATTTGCAGCAAACATTTTTGTAATTACCTTTCATTTTGGAAAGGTATTTTTTCATAGATATGTTTAAAATTGTTTATGTAACCAAACAGTGATTTATTTTCTTTGTTTGTCAGACAGCTCGCTGCTTTAAACGAGTCTGCCTTTTTGGTAGGAATATGTTATCTTTGACACTTCTGGAAGAACTAGCAGATATATTTGCAGAACCTGAAACAGCAATCCTTGAAAAAAGCATGGAAAACAAGAAGGGCAGAAGGAGGTCAACAAATGGCCCAGTTTTCCAAAGAGGAGATAGATTTTAGAGATGTCAGGCTAATTAATTTTATGCTAGTTGCAAGTATAATTGTGGAACTGATCACTAGGCCAGCTGTTTGAGAACAATGATCAAAGGGCATGTAGGCACTAAGAAGAAGTCATGCCAACACACTCAGTCCCCATTTTTGCTAAGGTCACTGGACACATAAGTCAGAAGATTGTTGTAGACAATCCGGTTTCAGCAGGGCGTTTGCTGAAGTCTCTCAAGACTGTCCTGTGGACAAGGATGTCAGCCAGATCCGTAGCTGGTTGAACAACGAGATCCAAAGAGACCTAATTAATGAATCAATATCCAATTGAAGAGCTCTCTAGAGACTACGGGGCTGCCTCTGAACTCGACCAGGTCTTGTGGACTGTTTTTAATCAGTGGCTTGGATGAAGGCACAGAAGGCCACTTATCAAACTTACAGAGGACCAGGCTGGGAGGGAAAGAGAATACAGTAGCATGCTGGAATCAAGATGCAAAACAAATATCGACAGCTTGACACAGGGTTAGGAAGGGTAAATGTAAAATCCTGCAGTTTTCTGGGGGAAAGCATGTGAATACATAGAGCTTGGGAGAGAGGAGTTAAAAGTGGCAATTTATGTGGAAAAAGACTTTTGCAAATTCAAGACGTGCCTCGTTGCCAAAGTCAAGTCCTATGTCCCCAGAGGAACTGGTTCTGCTTGGCCCTGTCCTGCCTTTGCCATGAGAAAGAGTTCCAAAAGCATGATGTCCACCTGGAGAAGACCCCAGAGGATGTGATACCGACACTAGCCATGGCAGGGCTGGCCTGAGAACAGATCAGATAGGGGCCTTCTGGCTCCAGCTAGCTGGCTGAGATCCAGCTGACAAAATTACACAAACACTGATGCTCATAGACAGTCATTTTCTTAGCAGTGGCTGCCTAGGAGTCAGGGTGTCACACTCAGGCTGGGAGCTGCCCGGCTGCCTTCTGGCCCAGGTGCAAGGCTGGAGCAGATGACCTTGCTATCGATTTGGATTCCAGGATTCTGAGATTCACGTTCGAAGTCACCTAGATCTCCCACGGTCTCCAGGAAGAACAGGTGCATGCTCAGATGAGCCCACAGATGGCTCCCACCCCTGCTGGCCTCCTGCTGCCTGCAGGGTGGGCGTCTGCCAGCCATGCTCCTCTCTGGGCTGGACTTGGACACATAGGGTCCCTCAAGGTCAGCAAGTATAACTGCCTTCGTGTGACGGTTTGCGAAGTGGAGGCCCAGGGTGGGGTATAGGGGGACGGTGACAAACCCAAGGTCACATAGCAAGTAGGAGGCAAAGGGTTCTGACTCCCAGCACAGAGCCACCTCTTCCTCCCTCCGCATATCCTCTCCTCTCCCCACCTCAGGCGGGGCTGGCCCCCAGGGGCAGGGCGGCATGGGAGGAAGACCTGGTCCCGCCAGACTCCTTCCCAGCCGAGTGGTGAGAAGCATGAGGGCCTTGCCAAGCTCTGGAGGTTTGGAAGCCACCCCACACCCAAGCACCAGGGACAGATGAAGGCCCTTCCCCTCCAGGAGTCTCTGTTACCTCCCTCGGTCTCCATCGGGCCCCAAGCACCCCCGAGTGAATGTACAAATGCAGCTTTAAGTCAAGCCCCCGCCCCATCCGTCAGCTTGCTGCCCCCGAGCCCCTCCTGTGTAGAAATCCCGCCCCCCCACACACACACGCACACACCCCGCCAGGCCCCTTTGTGCTTCTCAGACACATTCTTCCCTCCTCACCCCCAGCCTTGGGAGTCCCAAAGACATTTCGGGGCCTGGTACTGGCCTGGTTGCAGGGAAGTTCCCAGTACTCATCTTCTGAGCTCCATGGGGGAGCAGGGCCCAGAACCTCCCCCCAGCAGAACATGGATGGGGGCCTTGGGGGGGCTGGCAGGGGGAGGCAGCTGATTCCTGAAGGAAACTGACCTTCGGGCCCTTCTGGCACCCCTTTCTGTGGCTGGAGGGGGTGACATCACATGATACCCCCGGGGTGCTCTGCAACCTTCAGAATTAGCTTGGCAACAAGGGCCACCACACCTACCCGCTGCTCCAGCCCCAGGCCCCAGCGCACTGCGCCCGTCCTCCCTGCCAGACTTAGGCATGCGTTTGAGGACGTGGTCAGCAGGGAAGGCTCGGTCGGTGAGCCCGGCCAGCTCCTGGCCCTGCACCGAACAGGCTCATCACACACCCTCCAGCCACTTCCTGCCACTCGGTCACTTCCCGCCACACACCCAGCAGCCCGGAGCTCCTTTCAGCCTGGGCCCAGCCCAGCTGCCTCACCTTCCCCCACCACTTCCACCCTCGGGGCACCTGCTTCCGGCTTCCTTCCCTCCCTCCATCCTCCCTCTCTGCCCGCTTCCAGGCTCCCCTCCTCCGGCTCCTCTGCCTCCGGCTCTTCAGAACCTCGGTTTTCTCCAACTCTTTCCACATCCAGCATCTAATGTCCTAGCACTTTATGAACTTCTGTGATTCCAAAATCCAAACAACAAATGGTTCACGTGTATTAAGTGCCTATGACTCGCCAGGCTCTGAGTGCCACAGGCGGTATCTCGTTCGTGCCTCCCGAAACCCTCAGTGGTGGTAATGTCAGCAGCCCTGTTTTACCCAATAGGGAAACCGAGGCAGCACTGAGAGCTTATGTAACTTGGCCAAGATGAATGGAGCTGGCCCTAGAGAGCCGGGACCGAAGCCAGGTGGCAGCAGGGCTCAGAGACCACACCCGGCACTGCCTCATCCCAGCTCGGGACTCGGGACGCGCGAGTCCCAAGCTCTGGGCCTCGACCCTGTTTGTGCTAGTCAGGATTGCAGGCCTGGAAGATCAAAGGAAACTCTTCTCCCTAGCAGCCCTGGGCTCAGAGGGTGATGACTCCCCCAAACTGTCCCCCAGGGAAGCCTCCAAGGGACCCCCTTCCCTAAAGCCACAGTATTGCCCACCCCAGTTTGTTCCAAAGAACAGGATAATAAGAGATGGTCATCCAATCCAATAGGAAGGATTCAGGCTAGAAAAAAAGATTTGTTAAAAAAAAAAATTTAAGTTAATAAGAATAATCCCCTTTCCTGAGCCCCACCTAGGAGCTGGTCCCCACACCTCAGTCTAGCTGCACAGGGCCAGCCACGTTTCATGCTTTTACTGGCTTCTTCTAGTGTTTCCTTTTACCTTCCCGGATGATATGCTTTTGCTGCTGTCTCTTCACGCACTGATTTTAGCCATTTTCTATTGACTCGGGCTGAAAATTTCTGATAGGATCCGTACAAGTGCTCCAGGAGGGAAAGGGGAGGGGAGAATGTCTTCCAGGAGGAGAGGAACAGGGGATGGCCCTTCTGCGTGGGGGGCAGGGGACAGCCGGGAGTTTCTGGCCCCACCCACCAAGCCCAAGGTACCCTATGGTTCCAGGACTTAATGAGACAAGTCTCTCTTCTCTGAGCACGGAGAGCGGGCCATGTCATCCCCACCCACAGGCCGTTCCACCTGGAGGCCCCTCTGCTTCTTTTCCCCATGTCCACATGCTACTTGTCCCTCAAGCCCCAGCTCAGTGTTGCCTCCTCCAGGCAGCCTCCCCAGCCTGGCTGCCCTGCCCTTCCCTTCAGTTTCTGAAGGTCGGGCCGCAGAGCAGTGCATCTCGCACTCCTCGGTTCTCTGCCAACTCGGGGCTGCATGTCTGGCCTCTCAGGTCAGGCACCAAGGCCCCAGAACACAAAAGCCTGTCTGACATCCCACCGGCACCCCAGTCCTAAGTCAGCCCCTGGCACTGGGGGCTCTGCTAGCTACCATTGTTTCTACCAGAGGACCAACAGCAGGGAAGGGACAAAACCAACTGGGCCCCACCTGAGGCCACGGCCCCGCTGCTGAGGCTCTGAGCGGAATCGAACATTCAAACAGCCCTTTGCAGTTAACGAAGCATTTATAACCACGCTGAGCATCGTGCGCTGTTACCACTGCAACTCTAAGGATGGCGTCAGTGAGGCTCAGAAAGGCTTTCCAGAAGTCTGACAGCTAAAGGGGGCAGAAGTGGCCTAGAACACCAAGTCTGCCAATTCTTTCCCCCGTCCCTGCGCCCCGCCCAGCCCCAGCCCTGCATGTAGAAGGAGTGTTGGGCAGAAGCTGCTCAGGGCAGCTGGCGAATAAAACGGAGGACACGGTCTCCTGTCCTCCAGACTGACGGGAGACAAGCTGCTCCCCCCTCACTTGGCGCTCTATCACGGCCCCTGCATGGTCACATAGCTTTCAACGCCACATCCTTGTCCCCGAGATCCACGCCAGCCCAGCTCACCTGTAGGAAACACCCTTAGAAGTACCCACCTCTCAGGGATACACCTGTAGATATCAAATCAGTCTGTCAGACACAGAAGGGACTTCACAGATGGGGAAACTGAGGCCAGAGTGGGGCAGCAGCTTGCTCAAGGCCAAACTGGCAACTGGTGGCAGAGTTAGAAGCACTTGGGCTCCTGACTCCCCACCGTGGGGTTGTTGCCACACTGCAGACCTGAGGGATGGCGTGAGAGAGGGGAGTCGGTCACGTACGAATTAAGGAGACAGTATGAGAGTGTGCTCCTCGGGTGGTATGAGGTGTGGGGACATAACCGAGGTGTGTGTCACCACATCTGTCTGTGGGTGTTCTTCACATCAGAATGTATGAATGTCTACAGGTTTACTATTGTCTCGACAAAAATAACAGGTAACTATGATCTTACATTTTTATATGTATGTATATACATACACACGCAAGCATGTAAATATTGTCTTAGCTCAGTTTCCTATAATAAAATACCAGACTGGGTGGTTTAAGCAACAGAAACTTATTTTCTCACAGTTCTGGGGGCTGGGAAGTCCAAGACCAAGGTGCCAGCAAATGCAGTTTCTGGTGAGGGCTCCCATCCTGTCTTGTCAACAGCCGCCTTCTCACTGTGTCCTCACATGGCTTTTCCTCAGTGTGCACACAAGAGAGCTCTCTGGTGTCTCTTCTTACAAGGACACTAATGCAATCAGATCAGAGCCCCATCTTTATGATCTCATCCAACCTTAATTTCTTCCTTTGAGGCCCTGTCTCCAAATGCAGCCACACTGGGGGTCAGGGCTTCCGCATACGAATTTGGGGGGAGCATATTCACTCTATAACACACAATGCATGTGAGAGAGACAGAGAATGTATTTAAGTGTGAACTTGGTATTTTATCAACTGCTCCCTTTATCAATGGATGGTGTCACATGTTACAAAATGTATTTGTAAACTTTCAAGAAAACACAAACCAGCCACAGAGCCTCAGGAGGGGAGAGAGGGACCATGACACTTTAACAGCCCCACCTCCCAGTCTTACCAGCCTTCCTGTCTCCAGGCTCCCGGCTGCCGCAATCACAGACACCTGTGTGAGGAGTGACATGCCAGCCACACATCCAATGCTTCCAAGTAGCCATCGGGCACCGGACACACCAAACGTCTGGTGGCCTGAGACACCCCATCTCCCACATCCGGGGTACAGCCACCCTTAACCTGCCAAGGACCAGGGCAGGGGCTCCATTCTGGTCCTGAGGGCAGCAGGTCGGGAGGGGTTTTTCTCACACACCACACACCCAGCCCTCCCTCCAGTCGTCTGGTGGAGGAAGTCTCTGGCCACCCTATTGCCCTCCCCAGCCCCTGCTCCCGCCCAGGTCCAGCGAAGCAAGGGCGTTCAGTGCTGTCGCGTGGCTGGCAGACATTTAGAGCAGGCACATGCAGAGACATGAAGGGAAATCAACGTCCTGTTTGTCCAAAACTCGGACTTTCCATCTCTTAGAGGTGAACAAGCCACAACCGCCACATCCTCTTGTACGGAACAGGAATTGGAGGCGCAGAGAGGGAAAAATCCATGCCCTGTGACAGAGCCTGATGGTCCCCAACCCCAGCCTTCCACACCGCGGGACTGCTCTCCACTGCTTGGCCGCGAGCTGCCTCCGGGCTCTGGGGAGGGCCACCCGCGCCACCCAGCCTGGAGCGGAGGGTGATTGCCACCACCACCCCCTCCCCCACCCCCAGTGGCTCCAAATGAGCCTGGCAGCTGGAGTCCCAGGGAGCAGCCGAATCCATCACCAGGGTCAAAGACGGGGCCTGGGGTATGTGTTAAAACAAGAAAACCAATCAGAGCTGAAAATGAAAAGCAGCGGAGGTGTGAAGCAGACAAGGAGACTGCCAGACAGGCACCGGGTGCTGGTGGCCGTGTGGCCGCTGCCGCACACCTGCGAGTCGGTGCGGGCTCAACGCAGTGCCGCTCTGGGAAGCAGGTGCCCGGGGATCCACGGGCCCACCTCTCCCTACACAAAGAGCAGGGCCCTGCCCAGGGCTGAACTGACAAGACGTGTGCATTGGTCTGTCAACTCTCAAGCACCTGTCAAAGTCCACACACAGATGTTCTCTTGGTGACACCCCAGGATGGGCCAATGCTCACTCAGCAGGAGTGGTCAGGGTACTCAGGGGACAGAGCCTGGGTGGCCTCTAGATTCCGGGTTCCAAAGCCTCCTCCCTGCCAAAGAAGGGGGAGGGGGCTGTAGGGAGCACCAGGTCCAGGGGCCTAATGCCAGCCATTTCACTGAATCCTTGTCACACCTGTGAGAGATGCTATTTCTGTGCCCATGGACTGAGACCCTGGGTGTTACGGTGACTTGCCCAAGGTCACACAGCTATGTGACGGCAGGGCAGTGAGTGGAAAGCCAGGAATAGATTCTTCCTGCCAAGATAGCCAGTCTCACATAGGCCACTACGGTGGTCCAGGTCTTCCCGAGGGGTCCGAGGCACTCTGCACTCAGCCCTGGGGCAGGCCCAGTCACGGCGTCCACTCAACAAATAAGCCCAGAGCTCGGCTGTGTGCTGGGCACATGGTCGTCAGTGAAACCAGTAACGTTCCTGTGCTCCCAGAGTTCACCATTCCAGAGAGTACAGAGTCCTCGTCCCTAGCTGTCCCCTTGTTACCAGTCACCCATCGTGGGACCCTGCATAAGAAACAAAGTCAGAGAAGCCCAGATTGCCAGCCCCGGGAGCTGGGCGCCCAGCAGAGGTGCCTGCTCCGGGGCTGCCCCAGTACCAACTCCCATTCAACAGAATGGGAAGACAGAGCCCACTGTCACAACAAAGGACATGTGGCCAAGCCAAGGACAGCCCCCTGAGGCCTCCTGGCACCCCTTCCAGCACAGTCACGCTCTCAGAATCGATTACACGGCTGAGGGATTATGCCAGCAGGCGGGGCAACTGGGAAACAGCCCACAGGAAATAAAGCGAAGGTGGGGGCAGGGGTGGGGAGCTCGGGGGGCCTGGTGCCTGGGGGGCAGGCGGGAACGTGGTGGCACGTGGGCCAAGGGGAGTGAAGGGAGCGGGCAGAGCCAGGCATGGAGAATAGGCACTCTCCTGGGGGCTCAGTGCCAGGCACAGACCAGGGGGGGCCCAAGCACGGGGCTGTACTGGGGACCCCGGATGGCAGGCCGAGCCCACAGGATGCTTGATTCCAGGCCGGGAAGTTGCAGTGGGCCCTGGGCCTCCATCAGACCTCCAGACAAGAGAGCAGAGCCAGACGGCCCAGTCGAGGCCGACAAGGGAACTGCCAGGTCTCAGCAGAAAAAAGGGGAGGCCAGGGCCGAGCTCCCACTCCTTCCTCTGCCTGGCCACCTCCGCTGACAGGGAGAATTGCTCCTCTGGCCTCCGGCTCCCAGCAAAGCCCGGGAGAGGCCCGGCAGCCGCTCTATTAACACACAAACCGGTGGCCCGGCAGCTGCTGACACCGGGGTTAATTAAATCTATCTCCCCATCAATTCTCATTCAACTACTATCCAAGGCCATTAGATAGGTGACAGAGTGACAAGGAAACAGTAATAGACTTGTCTTAAGCCTCATGCTGTGTGGAGAGGGCCGCCCAGCCGCAGCCTCCCAGGAGAGCCCCACCCTTCTGCGTGGTCCCCAGCCCACCCCCAGGGAGAGCTCGGCTCCTCAGGGGCTGCTCCCCGACAGCATCGCGCATTTGGCAAGTCCCTCCTGGGCATCTCCCCTACACCAGGGCAGGTAGAGAGGACCACAGCAGGACTTGGATGTCCCCTTCTCTGTGCTCAACCCAGCCCTTTCTCTGCCTGGTCAAGTCCCTCCAAGCCTGCCTCTCCCCCGGAGCCTCAGCTCAAGACCAGCTCACACAGCCCTGGTGGTCCCTGCCACAGTCCCCTGCGGCCAGTCCTAACAAAGGTGTTCACTTCCTAATCCCCAAAACCTGTGATTGTCACCTCACCTGGCCAAAGGGACTTGGCAGATGTGATTATGTTAAAGCTTTTGAAAAGGGGGAATTGTGCCAGATTACCCAGGCGAACCCAACGCGGGATCCTTATCACTGAGACAAAAAAGCAGAAGCCACGTGAGGAAGGAAGCAGTGTCAGTTACACAGCATGGGAAAGGCCAGCCCAGCCATCGCTGGCTTTGGAGAGAGAAGGGGCCGCGAGCCAAGGAATGCGGAACATCCCTAGACACTGGAAAAGGCAAGGAAACATTTTCCCCCAGGGGCTCCAGAAGGGATGGGGCCCTGCACATACCTTCATTTTAGCCCAGCGAGACTGCTCTTGGACTTCCAACCCTAAAACTGTAACAGTTTATGGTGTTTTCAGCCAAGTCTGTAGTAATCTGTTGCAATAGGAAATTAACACACATCCCCTATGCACAGTCCACCACCACCACCACCAGGCTTCCTGCAGGGGTGGCCATCCCATGCCAGACCTCCCTGCCTCTGTTTGTGCTGTGTCTGCCACCTGAGATGCCTTGGCGGGCTAGTTGTCAGTGTCTTACCCTCAAATCCATCCAGCACCCTCTCTGCGAAGCCTTCTCTGGTCGCCCCCTCCATGTGGACAGCCTCATGCTTGTGTCAGATGTGGACTCCATTAGTAGGGCGTTTCATCCACCTTCACAACCCCAAGTCCTCTGGCATGTGGCTGCTCCGTGAACATTTACAAAATGACTATAGGATGGCCTAGTCTGGTGTGTCACCTGTGCACAGTAGAACATGGTGGCTGAAAGTATAAGGTCACATCAATTTTACATCAAAAGAACCAAAATCTTGAACTCCAGTTGATATCCATGCTGAAGTATTTATGGGCAGCATGCAGATGTCTGCAACCTATTTTGAAACTCATCAGAAATAAGAGATTGGGTGATAGAGGTGCATAGATAAGTGACAAAACAAGCTTAGTGAAATGTCAGTGGATGTAGTGTTCAGTTAAAATTCTGCCAGCTGGGCTACGTGAGTTCTGATAAGCTACTCGGGGGAGTGCACACCCTGGAACTAGATAGATAATCTTGGCTCTACCACTTTCCGACTGTATAAACTTAGGCAAATTATTCCTTTAGGCCTCAGTTTCCTCACTGGAGAGGATGGTACCTTCCCTGTGGTTACTGCTAGGACCAGATGAGCTAATGCCTGGGAAGTGCTGAAGAGTACCCTCAGTGCCGAGTGTCATCGGCCATCATAGTCATCGTCTCTGGACAAGTTCCATCCTTCCTTCCTCAGGAGCTACAGAGCTCAGCATGGGGCAGAGACTCTTGGACAGGCAGGCCAGGGGCAGAGGGAAGGAGGGGATTGAGGTCTTCCAGACTTCACACCCAGCACATGCTAAGCCTGCTGCTCCACCTCCCCAGCACCAGGATGTCTCGGAGTTCTAGGCACAGGGAAAAGCCTAAGATGGCATGAAGGTAAGAGACAGCCGTTTCCAGTTATTGGCGATAAGCAGGGCTCTGCCAAACAGAGCATCTGCAGTGCCGGGAGCCACGGGCTGTCAGGGAGAACCAGTGTGCCCAGAACGACTACACTCGAAGTATTGAGAGTAGATGGGAAAGGAACAGGGATGGAAGCTCTCACAGTAATCTAGGGCAGACATGAGACAGCAGAGAATTTGTGACTCCACTTCTGGGCCATTTTGTTAAATTCCACCCACAGACCCAGGTAGATGCTTAGTGCATCGGGGAGAACACGTGAAGCACCACTGGAGTGAGGGCGAGCCAGGCACTGCCCTGGCTGTCCTACAGGAGGCAGGCAAAGGACACCGGATTCTCACTGCAAACTGTCCTCAGCTCCAGAGCCTTAGGAGGGCTTCAAGGCAGAGACAGGAATAGGCCTCTAAGTCAGAGATGCCCAGAGGCCCAGGAGGATCTGGGTCAAGAGGGGCACCAGCCTCATGTAGCCCCTGGTGGGCTGTCTCCGGAGCAGAAGTGGAAGATAGTTAAGGGGCAGGGCACAGGCAGGTGCAAGGTCAGGGGATGCTAGAAGCAGCTGTCCGTGGACCAAGGCCACCTACCCATGCAGGAAGGCCCACGAACAGGCCCAGCCATGATCCTACAAGTGCTGCCCACAGGTAGAGGCTAACAAACTGAGGAGCCATCTTAAGGCGAGAAGACACACAGGCTGCAGGGGCTGCTGGGCCTCCAGCACATCCAGAGAGCTGCACAGCAGCTCGGTCAAGGCCAGAGAACACGTCCAGAGCATCTTAGGTGTTTCTGCCCAGTGGGCATGTCGGAAACAGACATCACATGATGTAAGTTTATAAAAGGGCACAACCCACAGAAGCACTCAGGGCCAGGGCATGAGGCTCAGCCAGAAACATGCCCCCACACACCATCTACCCCCGCCCCCAAAAGAAAAAAAAAATCACAGTCCAGAACTGCCCGCAGATGCTACTGTTGCTGCCCCCCAAGCACGAGCAGGAAGCCCACCTGAGAAAGCACGCCTCAAGATACTCGTCTCCACAGTGGGAAGACATCGACTCCCACCAGGACTCGTATGCAGGAGAGATACTTAAGGATTCCAAGTCTACAAAGAGAGGCCCCAGATGTTCGTTGTAGTCCACCCTCCTTACTACCTGACGTATCCACTCCTCCTATACTTCAAGGGGGATGGAGCTGGTCCCTCAGATCCACCCACCCTGTTCCCTACCCAGGGAGACCAAGTCTGCTGCACCCTGTTCTAATCCAGCAGCAGGTGGTATCTGTCCTGCTCTCAGCTTTATGCCAGTTCTGTCACCGTAGCCTGTGCGCTGGAATGTGCAAACCTCCATCCTACTTTTACAAGGAGAAAAGCACCAGTATCACAAATGCAAGGTAGAGACTTTATTATAGAGTTATAAGGCCGCTGTTGTTCCTTCCCCTTAATCTAAAGCTTCCGCTGACTGGGCTGTTTGGGTGGAATGATCTAGACTCTTCACTGAGACAGGCTTACCCTTGACAGCACTGCCAGTGTGAGGCTGCTGTCGTCTACTAACCGGCCCAAGTGTTAGGAGGTTTGCCAGGACTGGGCTTCCTCTGCCGTCCCTGCCTTGATTGCTTAGTGACCTGACGTGGTCACCCCAGCCAACACTAACTACCTCCTGCTGTCCAAAGTAACGGACTGTCTGCACTTCTACTTCCATGATAAGATTAAGTTCCTTGCTGGAAGCATCCCTCCTTGTGTTACACCAAGGCCTCTGTACCAGCAGAGCCCAGAACCCCAGGAAAGGGAATCGAGTCGTGCGTGAGACTTGCTGTTATAGTGAGTGGTACCATGTTTATTTCTACCGTTCAGCATCTGGGTCCAAGCAGCCTGGCGGTGAGAGAGACACCACTCCAGTCGCTGGTTCAGAACACCTGCTGCCCTTCTGCTGACAGCATTCCAGCCTCCCAGAGCAGTGAATCCCATGTGGCCTGAAACAGAGGTTGTAGAAGATGTCCCACCATTCCAAAGTCGCCTGCTCCTGGGAGAAGACGTGTGTAACAGAAGACTGCATGGGCTTCAGCCCACTGATTCACGTGTGCTGAGAAGAGTTCCTTTGTCAGATGCAATGCTGTATGGAGAACAATGAAGCTAAATGTCAAGTTCACAGGTGGTCTTTTTAAACAGATCTGTCAGGCAGGCAAAGGTATGAATCCAAACGTCTGTGGTGGTGATGGCAAATGGGCAGCCCGCTCCCACTGCCCGGTGGGAGCCAGTGAAGGGGACTCACCATCGGGTAGCTGACTGGTCTCCTGGGTTTAAGCGCTTTGTCGGGGGCCCAGGGTCACTGCTGGAAAGCTAGTCTCTCCACAGCAGTCGGCTCAGCCTTCGTGAGGAGTTCAAGCCATTGATCCCACACGTGGCCATGTTCCTTGCCACCGTAGCACTCACTTATGAGTCCTTTGAGCACCGGGCTGACAGGTGAGGGCAGGCCACCTGCTCATCTAAGCAAGCACCTCCCTCCAGAGCATTCCCAAGGATGTCACCAACTGGGTCCATTCTAACAGGCCCATCTGCATATTCCCTCCCTGAGTCTGTGACTAGTGATAGTCTTGTTCCATCCAAGACCATGACCAGTCATGTCTTTAGCCTCTACCCACAGATCTATACAGATCTTTGTTTTAAACCATGGGCTCTTCGGGGCAAGGGATAGAGTGAGCTGTCCAAAATCCTGCCCATTGGGAAGATCCCCCTTCCCTATGGTCCTTTTAAGATCACCTTGAATGGGGCTAGAATGCATAGCAGTCTACTTCTAGCTGGTACTAGCATGTCCTCTAAGAAACACTTGAGTCTTTTTTTTTTTCCATAAGTCACAGGACAAGTCGCAGTGTGACGGGATCAGTCATACTGTTCACATGTGCTCTTAGGACCTGCCTTATGTAGAGTTTCATCTGACAGACCACTGGACACACTCAGCAATGCTTCTCTGCACCGAGCTGACGCACCCAGGCAGTATTCACATCTCACAGGGACCAGGTAGTGAGCCAGGTACCATTTCTCAAGAGCAGTTACTGGCAGAGGCAGCCTGGCCTTGCCCTAAAACCCTGGGGGCCTCCAACAAGATTCCACTGGGGTTTGCTGAAGGTTCCATACAGCACCCAGACTCATTAGACATTGACACCGGCATCCTGGGACACAGTTGCCAAGTGGCAGGGCCGTACAACTCCATCCCATTCTGGCTGGTGGCCGGAGTCTGTGGCTTGCTCTAGCATCACTCAAGGTGCCAGCCTTTCCTGTCACCACTGACAAGGCTGGAATAAATATAGCATATGCTGTCTTTGAAAACCAAAGCAGCACACTTGGGTTTTGTGGTTCTTACTAACCCGCAGAAGGGCCCAGCAACAGTGTGTCCACTACCAGCAAGGCTTTGAGTGGCAAACTACTCCTTAAGACAGCATGAAAGGTGTGACACAGTCGAGACTGAGCTGGTGCTTGCTGGACAGCTTGGAGGACATTTCACTCTCAGTGACAATTTGTTTTGTTTCCACGTACTACAAGCTGTGGGAGCCTCAGACCTTCGTGCCAGGTGACTGTCACTGCCTTCAACCCAACCGAGCAGGCATGCCAGGCCCGTTTCCCTGCAGGTGCAGTCTCCTGCAGCCGGCCAGCCACAGCCGCTTCCTCAGCCAGCACCCTCGGTCACAGGCAGCAGTCTTGCCACGTTAAGCAGAAAAGGCTCATGACAGAGACAGGGTAGCTTACATAGTTCCCAGGAGGTCTGGAGCCGAGGTCTGAGGCCATATGTATTACTGTCTGGCAAAGACACCTCAGCATCCACCACTGAGCACTAAGTGCTGTCCCACTAGTGGGACACAGATGTGGCCATTCCTAGTCTTGTCGCGACATCAATTAGAGATTATCCGCAGTCCTGGAAACTGCCTCGCTGGCTTCTATCCAAGTCCGGGAGGGATTCATTGATCAGGAGAACCTGGAGCCTGTGTCTTCCCTTCTGTTTGTAAGAGGCCGGGAAAAGGGTCATCTGGATTTCAGTTGCTATAAGGGCAAGAGGGTGCTGCTTCTCACCGAGACTTAAAGGATAAAGAATTCCCCAGAGGTGGGCAGAGGGACTCACACCAGGCAGCCCCGAAGGCAGCAAGTAAGGCCAGTCTCATTCAGGTAACCCTGACTTCCCCAGGAGTGGCTCGTACCTGTTCACAGGCTGGAAGCCCACGAGGTCTCGTCCACCACAGCTAAGGGAAAGATAGTCCAGTCTCCAGGCAGATGCTGTCTTACCTGTTTGTCAACCTCAGAGGCACTGAGGGAGTATCCCCATGCCAAGCTACAGGCTCCATGAGAAGGCCAGCTCCCATGGCAACGCCACCACCAGGGTGCCAGGGCAGTGCCTGGTTCCGAGCAGAAAACGGAGAGAAGGGAAGAAAATGCCTTTCATGCACTTGTTAGGATGGCACTCAGGAACCCAGACCGCAGTGGCCAGCCCCTCATCCCAACCACCAGCACCCTCTGGCCACCGGCCTCAGGCTAGTCCAGGAGCAGGGGTACGGAATCTGTCTCCCACCCACCAGACAAGGGGCTCATGCACAGGTTTATATGTTCGGTACCCCTTTCTCCTTTGGAGATAGCTATGGCATGGGGGCTTTGGGCCCCCAGGGCTCCATCACAGCCTCACACACTCGAGGCACACCCCCATAGATGAGGAGTAGGTGACACTTAGTCCGGGCTCTGATCTGCCTCTAACAGACGTACGTTTGTGACTTTTGGTCCTTTGGGTAGGCTTTGTCATGAGTCTTCCAAGTCTTCCCCAGGAGGTCTGGAATCTACTGAGGTAGACAGGAGTCAGAGCAGCCAGTCCTGGGTAGAGCCCAAGCCTCCCCACCATGGTGATGTGTGCTAAGGCTGTCCACCACCTTTTCAGCACAGGGTTCCAGCATCTAGTAACGCTACTGAGTTCTACAGAGACAAGGACTCAGCTACGGTCCTGGTCACCCCAGAGGGGCTGCCAGATACCCTCATGGCCTTTAATAAAGAACAGGATAGTTTCTAGTATAGGTCACAGCCTACCAGCCAGGTATGTGTAGAAACTCAAGTCCTATGGACATGGGAGAGTTTACCTAGATAGATATCTATGAGCTGTGATGAGAACAGGGAGCCAGAGACAGGAGAAGTCACTTCTGATGAGCACGAATCAGGGCCTCAAGGCCAAGGAGGTCTCATTTAGCATGAAGTTCAGTCTGCATGAGGCAACTGCAGGTTCTCAGAGCCAAGCCACGTGGTCCAGGTGCCACGTGGTCCAGGTGCAAGCCCACACAAGGGCTGTGAGTCCTTTGGAAAAAGGTGGCTTGGTTTCTTCAGCACATCTGCCCAGGGCCTGATGGCCCCAGCCATCCATGGGCCAGGCTGGTCAGATGAGGTACAGAGTTTGCTTGGACTCTGCTGGCTCAGCCGCCTGGGTCTCCACCTTGCTACTTGTTCTAGATTGCCCTGGAGGGACAAGTCAGGGGCCACTCTCAAGCTAGCGCTTCTGAGGGAAAATGAGTGAGGATGACTTAGTTCTGTGTCAGTTTCTTGTCTACCGAGATCTTCCAGCTGTTCCACAGCAATGACATTGCAGAATCTACCACTCCTGTGTTAAGTTCAGCATCTTGATGTGACGACCAGCTGCAGGGCCACCACGTGTCAAAGTCATCTTCTGTGCTCTGCTGGGGTCTGCACACAGGGCAGAGGCCTCCATCCAAACCTGACTGTCTCTGGTTTCATCTCTTAGTCCAATACAAGTTCTGGTTCAAGTAAGAATATATACTATTGCTTTGAAACACCTTCTACAAGGTTTCTGGAAAGTCCTGCGTTGAGTGACATCTCATAGCTGCCAATGCCTCAGGCTAGATCAGTCTACCTGGTGATCTTTGCCCGGCTCCAAAGAATTGGGTATAGATAAGCCTAGGATGGCAGCAACTCCTACCAGCCTACTCTTCACCCTCAGGCCTGGCCGGTTCTTCCTGTGCCCACCCCTAGCCTCCTAACTCCTCTTCCCCACACGCCTATCCTTCTGAGACTCAAGTTGGAGAAGGTACCCCTGCATTCGTGGAGTGTTGTACTTGTGACCTTAGCTTGGTCTTGGATGAGGCCAAGCCAGGAGCCAGTGATGGCTTGGACAGCTTCATGTAGAGTCGCCTGCTGCTAAGAACAAAGGACCTGCTCTAGACCCAAGCTGCTAAGGCAGGAGATACACAGCAGTCTCTACTTGCAATAGCACAGAACTTCCCATGGTGAGGTAAAGTTAAATAGGCCACAGGACCCAGGAGAGACACCCTAAGACTTCTCTCCATGGACTATGGTCTGACCCTGGGAGCCCATTTCTATTCCCTGGTGCTTGAAAGCATGACTGTTACCAAGGTCTTAGGGCTGGGGGAAGAGGGCAGACCATGAGAACCTAGATGACCCAGTTGTCCCGTGATCTTGTTCATAAACCCTCTGGCTCAAGCCCCTCAAGGCTAGTTTCATGCCACAGCTCTTTGTTTTATTCCAGCCCAGATCTCAGATCTACATGGAGACCTTAGAAGTTTTAATCACCAGTCATTTGGTACCTATTGGCCTCTTTCTCCTGTAGTTTCTATCCTTGTGAACAAGTTCCACCATCCCTAGAATACTGCCTAGATCCAGCCAGTCGGATTCCACAAGACCCCTGTGTCTTACCACCCCTCACTTCTGCTTGTCGCCCATAGCCAGCTGAACTTCTGCTTGGGTTACTGTATTCCAGCTTGTCCTAGGGCTAGGATCACAAGGAAGGCTATAGAGGTCATGGTCTCCCTGGAACCCTCCATGTCTACCATTGCTTCCTAGAACTCCTGTCTAAGGAGGTGGAAGGCAAACCAGCTTCTACCTGGTTTTCTATTGGCACCCCCAATTCTCCCAGCTTCTGCTTTGTGTACCCAAGACTACTTCCCTTAGAGGGCATGGAGAGAATAGAGGGTACAAGACTCGAGAGGCCCAAGGACATACCGTGGGCAGAAGGACAGTCTGTTCTTCCCTTCTTGTGCAGTGCAACAGAGATGCCCTCAGATCCCTGGCTGAGACCAGCCACCACACCCAGCCCCTTCTGCATCTGGCCCCAGTCAGAAAGCCAAGCTGCTGGGGCCCCAGGCACTGCCTCAATGCCACTGGGAAGACTTATACCACTCGGGAGAGCTGGTGCTCCCAGCAAGGCTACAACTTGCTTTCTCCACCAACTTAGGGAACTTCAGTCTTACTCCTTGATAGAGGACAGTCTAGGTGTGAGACTGGTACATTTCACATGGGCGTGACTTTATACCCATGAAGCAAAACACTGCATCTCAGGAGTCCTGAGTTCTAGACCCTCACAGGGCAGGTGCTGCCAGCTGTGATGGTCCCATTGCTAAGGCCAAAGACTGAGGGGGCGGCAGCCAGACCAAGAAAGTCTGGAAGTCTTAGAGGCAACAGGTAGGACATGGTAAGCAGCCCGGACATCAGGCCATAGACAAGACAGATACATCTGAGGAGGTCAGAGCTCCTGGAGAAGGACAGGTGAAGGGGCCCTTGTAGACATGCCTTGGGGCAGCAGGAAGCTGGATGTGCCCTGGGGTAGAGAAGGTACAGGGGTACAGGGAGACAACTAGAGGCTTGACCCCAGGGCCAGAGCTCCTGTCAAGCAGCAGGGCAGCTGGGAACCCAGAGTGTACTTTGGTATGGACTTCCTGCAACCTGAGCAGTTCAAGGGGAAGCATTCACGGGAACAGGTAGAAGGAATTGGCAAGGCGGAGAAGAGGAGAACCTAAGCTGCCGAGTGGAACACCAGCATATGATACACTTTTGGTGAGAATGCTTGGCACTGAGCCCCAGTGGGTACAGTCACAGGCACTTAAGTATTCCGGCTTCTAATCCCGGCACTGAATAACTACTTGCCACCAGGGCAAAGCCCCAGCAGTCCCCAGCCCTGGCACTACTGCCCTGAAGGCAGCTGTGCAGGGTATTAGCAGCCTTACTTTCCACATGAGGAGATGTTCTTCCCTGGGCAGCTCTGAGCCCCAATTCAGGGGCAGAGCTGCCTGGGAAGCCTCCCAGGCCAGTTTCAGGCTTTACCTAGCATGTACCCCTAGTAGAGTCCAGGGCTGTCCCATGCTACCTGTGACCTGTTACTCATTGCACTCAGCTCCTCAGAGACGGGAACTAGGCTGCTTTTATCCCAGGCCATGGCAGAGCCAATGCCCAGTGTCTGCACGTGCAGTCACCATAGCAGGTAGGACACCCAGGAAGTCTTCAGGTTAGAGATTAAAGCAGAACCCTGGGTAGTGTGTTCAGAAGGTCTGTGGGACAGACTAAGGGGCCTTCCTAAGTGGCCTTGGCTCCTGAGGCAAGACAGAACAGATCTTAGAAATAACTATGGCTGCACAGCGACCCAGGCTACAGGCTGTTCTGGCCCTTACCTGAGTAAGGAACAAATGATTATCTGCTGTGATCGTCTGGAAGCTACCGGGTCAAGGAGGACCCTTGGGTCCCATCTCCTCCGGAGATGACTAAGCAATGGCAACACCATCGGAGGGGCTTTTTTCTCCTCATGACTTAATTCTAAGCCATGCCAGACTGACAGTCTGCTGCTTAGGTGGTATTGTATATACACAGATATGACAGACACCAGGTCTTTCTACTTGAAGATTCTAGAGAAGTCCCAGGGGCCAGGAGTTCCTAGGAAAGATCTGGGAATAAGATCAAGAAGGAGAAACGTCAATAAGTGAGTCGAGTCCAGCGAAGAGGTAGCCACGGCAAGTTCTAGCC
Organism: Indri indri; assembly: GCA_004363605.1. Taxonomy (NCBI): domain Eukaryota; kingdom Metazoa; phylum Chordata; class Mammalia; order Primates; family Indriidae; genus Indri; species Indri indri. The sequence continues at coordinate 31,506 of RJWJ010018012.1, forward strand.
ACATCTGCTCCTGCCAAGCAGAGCACAGCACAGGGCTGGGGTGAAGGGGGAGAAGACCAAGTCTGAAGTGGAGGGACTCAGACCCCTGATGCTTCATCCTCTGGACTGAAAGACAACAGACAGACCTTAGGAGTCACAGGCAAGAAAGGCAGGCTCTGAGCTTAGAAGACAAGACCAGCCCAGCTGGGGTCAGAAGGGACCTCACTGAGGGCCAGTCCCAGCACATGGGCTGCCCCAAGGGCCACATACAAGCAGAGTGTCAACACCACAGGTGACAGCCACCACTGCCCTCGTCGCCACGGCTGGCAGGAGTGGAGGTCCCAGGTTAGAGGGAGGTGAAGGCTGAAGAGACAAGCTTCCATATGCACAGCACTGAGCAGACCAGGGCCAGCATGCCCACAGCGGAGGTCCCCAGACGCCACCACCTGCCAGCTGCCTCTGAAGAGAGTGGTAAGAAAAGCCATTGGGTCAAGTCCCAAGAACCACAGCTTGAAGTGAGGCCTTGTTTTCCATCCAGGTTCTAGAGCAAGCAGGTTTTCCTTACACCTTAGCCACAGCCCACCCGGGAGGTGAACTGGGCAATGGAGATGACCCCTGGTATTCCCGAGGATGCCTGCCTCAGCCTTTAGTGCCATCCCCAGGTGTCTGCC
>RJWJ010018013.1:0-32183 GCA_004363605.1 Indri indri
GGGGTAATTTGTAACACAGCAATAGATAATACTCCCATGAATACTGTTCTATTCAATTTCCCCATTTAGCAAATATTCATTGAGCAACTACTCTGCAAAAAAGAAATCATACCGAAGAATCTTCAGTGAAAAGAGAGACAGGATGGAGGATACAATGTGATTTTTGTAAAAGTATGTGTGTGAGTGTATAGAAAATGTCTAGAAGGGTATTTATACGACACAATGTTTACTGCTTTCTTCTTTAAATTATCCTATATCGTTTAAATTTCTTTATAGTGAACATGCAGAACCAGGAAGACATAAGGCTGTGATTTCCATCTGGGGAGATAAAACCATCTTAATTTGCCTTCCTGAAAAGACTGAGAGGCTGCGCGTTCCCAACCAGTCCCTCGAAGGCTCTCACCCGCATGCCAATTTCCTGGGGGCATCTGTTGGACTGTACAGCCAGAGATCCTGCATTTCTCACAAGCCCCCAGGTGACCCTGAGGCTGCTGGTTCAAGGACTACACTGTGAGCTGGGCTCTCACCAAGCCTGGATTTAGACCTCAGGCTCTGAGTTCAAATCTGCCTTTGTCCCTAAGTTGTAGCTCTGCCTTGAGAAGGAGGAGAGAATAGAGCTATCATTAAAACTCCCTTCTTGGCCAGGTGTGGTGGCTCATGCCTGTAATCCTAGCACTCTGGGTGGCCGAGGCAGGAGGATCGCTCAAGGTCAGGAGTTCGAGACCAGCCTGAGCAAGAGTGAGACACCCCGCCCCCCCGGTCTCTACTAAAAATAGAAATAAATTAACTGGACAACTAAAAATATATATAGAAAAAAAATTAGCCAGGCACGGTGGCACACACCTGTAGTCCCAGCTACTTGGGAGGCTGAGGCAGGAGGATGGCTTGAGCCTAGGAGTTTGAGGTTGCTGTGAGCTAGGCTGATGCCACGGCACTCTAGCCCAGGCAACAGAGTGAGACTCTGTCTCCAAAAAATAAAAAATAAAAAAATAAAACTCTCTTCTTTGTCATTGAGCCTTCCTGGGCACTGAATGAGCCTGGAAACCAGCTTTCCAAGTCACTCCACTGCTCAGATGGAGTTGAGCCCCCTCGGCCTCCGGTCTCTGTGGGTCTCTGTGGGTCTCTGTGGGTCTCTGTCGGTCTCTGTCGCTTGGTGTCCCTGCAATCCCTCCTGCCTCCAGGCGATGGCAGCAGAAGACAAGAAGTCCCAGAGGACGGCCACCCACCAACTGGGTGACTGGTGGGCACTTGTAAATGTTTTTAATATCCTTTTAATCAACTACAAGATGTACTGTGCCAATTCAGATTGGCATTTTCATTTCTTTAGGATTTAGGCTCCAGCTTTTTTTCTAAGAAGAATTGAAGCCTTATGCTATGTGGGAGAATTCAGGATTAAAAATAGATCAGAAACCATGCAAAGATCTTACCTGTCACCAGAGCTGAACCTCAGGTGCTAAATTTAGAGTTTCAAGGCAGTGAAGGCCCAAGGGGAAGAACACTGGGCGTTCTGGGCCAAGAAAGGAGGCAGTGACCCTGGACCGAGCCGGCCCGAGGGTCAGGCTTGGGCTGGGGGCCGAACGCTTAGTAATGTTTTACATTCTGTCCTCACAGACCTGTGGGGGTCTCATCCCATTTTACAAGTGTGGAAACAGATTCAACAAGGCTGGCATGGTGGCTGTCCCTCAGCTTGTTAAGTGGCGGGGCTGGGACTCAAAGTCTGAATCCTTTCTCCTATACCCCTCGGCCTCCTCTGGGTGACACAATTTTCATTTTCAGGCCCAGCTGCCATATTCCTATTTACAGAGAGGAGGGCTTTTTGTTTTGTTTTGTTTTTCTTGAGATGAAGCTCATCAGAGTGTATTAAAATGACCTGGGACTGCAGTGGTCAATGGTTTCCAGGACAGTTGTCCAGGCTGCAGACTCTGTGCCCACAGATGGGTTTATGCTAAACCATATTAAAGGCTGAAGAAAAGAGGAAACTTGAAGTCCATTGAGACTGGAGACACAGGTTCGAGTCCTGTTTGTTTTCTGACTATTTGCTCCCCTCTGGCCACGCTGGCCTCCTTGGCGGTCCCGCAACACAGCAGACAAGCTCCTGCCTCCAGCTTCCACTCCTACCGTTCCTCTGCCTGGATGTGTTTCCTTGTTATCTTCAAAGCTCATTTCATCTTCCACCTTCGGGTCTTCACCCGAATGACTTCAGGGGGCCTACCCTGGCCTCCCTGTTCACAACTGTGTCCTCTCTGCCCCACAGCTCTGATCTCCCTGACTTTGCCCTATTTTTTTCACAGCATTCAGCACCTTCTAGCATACTATATAATTTGTTTATTATACATGTTGATTTATTTCTATGTTTACTATATTGTTGTTATTATTATTATTACATTGATTGCCTTAATATAGGCTCCATGGAGACAGTGTTCGTCATCTGTTTTGTTCACTGCTGTGTCTGCAGAGCCTAAAACAGTGACTGCCACATAGTAGGAACTCAATAATGAATGAAAGAATACACGAGTTACCCTGAGGGTTACATGTCAAACACGTGCTGGACCTATGAGGGCAATATTTCCCCACGGACAAGTGAAATGTGAGGTTCATAGGTGAACGTGCAGCTGACCTGCGGGGGACACGTGACCGACCATGGCAGGCACTGGACCAAAACGTGATGAAGCTTTGCAGGGAACGTGTAATGCACATGTAGACATATGCAGACCGAGTGACAGGATGTCCCAGACACACGGTGGGAATGAGCACGCTGACAGCCATGTGACAGACTCAGGCAGGACAGGGGGCAAGCACATGGAAAGACAGGCTTGTCACAACGCCTCAGGAATGCCCGGACCTCCAGGGCCCTCTTCATTACAATTCAGAGGTCTCTTTGCAGAAACAGGTGTGTCTCCCAAGCAAACAATTTTTGCTTTCCTTAGTCTAGCTAAAAATTAGTCAATTTTGTTTACAGTTTCAAAAAACCAACAGTTTCATTGTTCTTTTCTATTGTTTGTCTAGTCTCTATTTCATTTATTTCTGCTCTGATCTTTTTTATTTCCTTCCTTTTGCTAACTTTGGCCTTAGTGTGTCTTTCTTTTTCTGGTTTCCTAAGGTGTAATATGAGGCTGTTTGAGGTCTTTCTTCTTCTGTGGTGTTGGTGCATGTTGCCATAAACTTCCCTCCCAGAACTGCTTTTCCTGCATCCCATAAGTTTTGGGGTGTCATGTGTTCATTTTGTCTGTCTCAAGATATTTTTAAATTTCTCTTTTAATTTCTTCTTTAACCCATTGGTTGTTCAGGATCACGTTGTTTAATTTCCACATATTTATGAATTTTCCAAAACTCCTCCTGTCTTTGATTTCTAGTTTCATCCCATTGTGGTCGTAAAAGATATTTGATATGATTTTAATCTTCTTAAATTGGTTAAGACTTGTTTTGGGCCCTAACAGATGATCCATCCTGGAGAATGTTCCATGGGCTCTGGAGAAGAGCATACACTCTGCTGCTGTCGGAGAGAATGTTCTGTGTGTGTCTGTTAGGTCCATTTGGTGAGTGTAGTGGAAGTTTGATGTTTCCTTATTGATTTTCTGCCTGGACAATCTGTCCATTGCTGAAAGCAAGGTATTAAAGTTCTCTGCTTTTATTGTATTATTCTATCTCTCCCTTCAGATCTATTAATATTTGCTTTTGGGTACGTATATATTTGCAGCTGTTAAAGCCTCTTGATGAATTGACCCTTTTATCATTATATAACGACCTTCTTTGTCTCTTTTTACAGTTTCTGACAAAGTCTATTTTATCTGAGTGTAGCTATCCTGCTCTATTTTGGTTTCCACTTGCATAGAATATCTTTCCCATTCCTTCACTTTCAGTCTGTATGTCCTTAAAGGTAAAGTGAGTCTTATAGGCAGCATATAGCTGGGTCTTTTATTGTTATAATTATTAACCATTCAGCCTTGCTTTCCTTAAAAAAAAAAAAAAAAGGTAGATTCCCCCCCCCCCAATATCCTTATGGTTAGAGCCTTTTCGCAGAATTCAAGAATACATTTTTTTTTTTTTTTCCCTAGACTCCTTTGGCAACCGGGTGAAACCTATGGACTTCTTCTCAGAATAATGCCTACATGCATTTTAAATGCATAGAATAAAATGCATTGGTACAAAAGAAACAAATTTTATTAAAATGCAATAATAAAAATATTTGGAAAAATTGCAGTAATATAATGCATGTGCTTCTTTATGAAAACACTAAATAATGAAACCTAGTGACGAGTCTAATAACTAAGCTACTTGCAAAGTCGTTTTGAGTGTACATGATATTTTAAGATACTGGCAACAACTAGAAGGTGACGTAAAATATCTGTGGTTTCCGTGTGACAAATTCACAGGTGCTGCTTACACCACTGTGGTTTGCTGCCTACCTTTATAGTGAAGGAAATGCTAAATTTCAGTTAGAGGTCTGTGAAAATCAATACGTAATGTTTTTCCCATTTCAGCTCACAGACTCCTCGAATTCTATCCAGGAAACTATTGAAGGCCTTTTGGACCTCATGTTTAGAACGTGCCCTCCAGCCACCCTCTAGAACTGCAGGCAACTCTATGCAAACAGTGTGTCCTGGCTACAGAAATTCAGCTTTCAGACTCTTTTCTATCAAGGGGATAAAAACGCCTAAATCTTAGTAAAGAAGAACTGTAGGCCATCAAGGCTTGATTTTAGTTGGATCCGGAAGGAGGAAAAAACAGGAAGTCTTCATCACCAGGCAGGTACCCCTCTATCTGCTCACAGGCTGTCTGGACACTGCCCATTGCAGGGGGCCAGAGCCAGCATGAGGTGTCCTGGGTGTCCTACCCTTCTGGGCCAGGATTGGAAAGCTCCCAAATGGAATGTGAGCTGGAGGAGTCATGAGCCCTGTGCATCTAGGGCAGAGGGCCTGGTGGAACTGAGACCAAACAGCAGAGAAAAGGAATGGTGGCCCATCATCCAGGTAGTGTCCAGAGGGCTCAGCTACCTTGGAGGAGGCACTGGCTCAGGCCATCTCTGAGCAACCTGGTTGGGATGGGTAGTTGTCAGAGGGACTGCTAGGAATTCTTGAAATGAAACTGATCCGGTTCTCGTGGCTTATTCCTGAAATTCTGAGGGCTCCCCAAGGCTTTTCCTGTAATGGAGACTCTGTGAGGCTACCCTGGAGAGTCCCGATGCTTTCCAGGTAAAAGGCAGTCCAGGAACAGATCCATTTCAAGTGCGAGTGGTAGATACATGGAAAATAGATTTGACGACAATGCATCCTGGATTTTCTAGGATAGCTCTGACCTCAAAGACACCGTGTCACTGTCAGATCATGTCCCAGTTTGGGGTATGGGAATTGGAGTGATTATACGTATGAATCAGCTTCGTGTTTTGCAGATGAAGGGAACATTTCTCACTGTTTAAGAACTTTTGCTAGGGTTTGTGAATTGCATTTGTTGGTCCAGAATCAGGCAGAATTGCTTTTAGAGAGATGATGACTCTTTGGATTAGAAAAAGCACCTTGATAAAAGGGTTTGTTCATGGACAGCAAGACCTCCTAAGAACAGAAAGTATTAATATTAGATAAAAAGCGTGAAAATGCTCTTCAGGGAGGGCTCCAGGCTGGAGTTTGGGGTTCTTTTGGGCACACAAGGAAAGGAAGAGAAACCTTACTGCAGGCAGAGCCCAGGGAAATATCAGGCAGGTATACCGTAGGTGGGTATACTCAGGAAAAATGAGTATACACCGTGTATGTGATTTGAGATGTGACCCTCTGAGCAGGTTCTACAGAGGATGGGGTTTGAGGTTGCCTAGAAGCTGTCCTCTTCCCCTGGCCTCCCACTGAAGCATCATTTGCGCAAGGCTCAGTGGGCACCAGAGGGCAAGGGGCTGGAAGATGCCAGTGATTGTAGTTTCCTGGGTCCCCTTGGATTTCTGGGAGGGGGGATCAAAGGATTTTGCCTGTCCTGGGTGAAGATCTGCCAAGTCTTAGACAGCTCAAAGGGGGAGCTCACCAAGCCACTTGTTTGTCAGCCACTTCTTCCTGAAACCCAGCATAAGTGCCTCATGGGGTTGTAAAACCTGCCTGCAGCGAGCTAGGTCACTGGGATCCAACACACACTGTGGTTCTGGGGACAAGTTCTTGCTATACACTTCCAGTCCAGGCCGTTGAGTCATCTGTTTAGCAGGGACCAGTCTCTGCTCTCTCTGTTATCCCCATACATTACATGGCCCAGGAGGAATCAGAACCCCTAAAAACCTGCCAAGGCCCATCACACCCCTCTCTGTGACCCTGAATCTTCAGGAAAAGTCAGACACATGGAGCAGCTTTGTCAGCAGTGCTTGGGTGCTGGGAGGCAGGAAGGAGGGCTGGGTCTTGGGTTGGGGGTGGTAGGAGGAGAATGTCAGCTATTGGAGCCAAGGAGGCTGGCAAGGAACTGCATGACTATGCAGAATGGGCCTCTGCTCTCTCCCTCGAGCCATCTTATTTTATATTAAAGGTAAGGGTGGCCTCAGAAGGCTGGAAGGCTTGGGGACTCACAGGCAGCCAACACTTGAGTAGGCCTCTGATCTCTTTTCAGCCTTGGTTAGGAGGATATTTATTGGCTCGGTTTAATCTGAATCCTGCATGAGAGTTTTGCAAAGGGGTGAAGGCCTCCTTTCATCCTGTCTTCCTTGTGTGAGAGCTCAGCCACAAATAGAGTGTGGGGCCCTTTCAGTTTTACCTCCGACGAATCTGACTTTGTTCTTTCCATTCTCATTTTCTTACACCAATCCTCCTGGTCCCAGGTCCCAGGTCTCCGGTTATGTTTCAATGCTCTTCTATTTTTATCCTTTCCCCTTTGTTTTGTAGCAGGAGCAGGCACAGATGCATTTCTCTCCAGCTGAGGACTTTGGAAATCTCCACAGGCTTTGGAACTATCACAAGGCATGGCAAGAGCAGCAGCTGTGCAGAAACAAATGAGACCCCCCATCGGGAAACCTGTGATTTAATTCTAGCCTTGCCACTCACTGGCCTCAGCCTTAGGGAGATCATGGCCTTTCTCAGAATCAACAGATTCTTCATCTGTAAAGTGAGGGAGTGAGGGAGTTGGTCCAGCAGGCTACAATGGGCTCTTTGGGTTGCAAGTGACAATAAACCAACTCGAACTGGCTTGAGTGAAATGAGGGATGTATTAGTTTCTGGTTGCCAAGAAAGGGAGGAGTAGCCAGGCTATGGAAAGGCAGCTGGATCTCAGGAACACACAGAACCCAGCATCGGAAGGTCATCAGGACTTACTCTGTCTCCTGTCTTTCCTTTGAATGTTGGCTTCATTTCATTTCACTCAACCAGGTTTCTTCACGTAGTGGCTAACATGGCCTCCAGGGGCTCTGGGTTCTCCATCTCGCAGCTTTACTACCTGAGCAATCTAGACATGAGACAGATTCCCTGAGCTCTAAATTTAAAATTCTCAGGGAAGGGCTCTGATTGGCCCAGATTGGATCAGTGCCCAAGCCTGAACCAATCGACGGTGGCCAGAGAAGCAGAGTCACTTTGTGCAAAATGGCTGCCCCCCGGCTCACAGTCACTATGTGAGTGGGGGGGGGGGCCGTGGAGACAGTTCCAAGAAAAGCCAGGGAGCTGGGCATGTGGCAAAAACTATATGTAGTATAACATGTTCTGAATCTTTGTCGATGAAAGTTCTGCTACTGCTGTGTCACAACACAAAATTGTCTTCTTAAGCCTCTAATCAAACTTCTTAATATCCTTTGTGCTATGAAAATGTTGACAGGAAACTAAAGCAAATTTGCAATAAATGATTGGTCAAATATCAGCTAACATGGTTGAATTTTCTCAAATGGATAAACTTAAAATATAATCCTGCTTCACAAAGGTATAGCTGGATGATCAAGAAACTATCATCTCCTCCTTTTTCTTTTTTTAAAGCCTACCGGGTATTCCCAGGAGGTCTCACATCCAAGTCCTAACCAGGCTCAACCTTGCTTAGCTTCTGAGATCAGACGCGATTGGGCGTGTTCAGGGTGGTATGGCCATAGACCCCTCCTTCTCTTGTCTGTACATCTCCGGTGTGAGCAGGAGTCACCCACTTTGATATAGGAAAGTCAACGTCACGTGAAAGGGAAGGAGAAGGTCCACTGGTCCTTGCATTCGTCCTTGCAGTGAAGCATCTGCAAATTACTGTCCCCTGCTCCCAAATTACTGCAGTTTAAATAAACTATAAAAGGTCATAAAGTGTGCTTTTTATTGGGCCCTAGAAGCACATGCTGATAGCATGAAAATGAATTTGATCTAATGACCTTTGACAACATAAAAAACTCTTGAACCTGGAGCCTGGAAACATTTGAAAACAAAAACCCTTTATTTTGAAATCATTATAGATTCACAGGAAGTTGCAAAGACAGTAGAAAGAGGTCCCAAGTTCCCTTCATCCAGGTCCTCCCAAGGGTTATGCCTTCTGTCATGGTAATGCCTGGTGGTTACCTTTTATGTACAGTATCAAAACAAGGAAATTGACATGGGTACAATGTGTGTGTGTGTATAGTTCTATTTCATTTTATCACGTGAGTAAATTTATGTAACTACCACTTCAAATAAGATACAGAGGCCAGGTGGTGGCTCACGCCTGTAATCCTAGCACTCTGGGAGGCTGAGGTGGGAGGATCCCTTGAGCTCAGGAGTTAGAGACTGGCCTGAGCAAGCGCGAGACCCAGTCTCTACTAAAAATAGAAAAATTAGCCTGGCATTGTGGTGCATGCCTGTAGTCCCAGCTACCTGAGAGGCTGAGGCAGGAGGCTGCTTGAGCCCAGGAGTTTGAGGTTGCTGTGAGCTATGATGATGCCACCACACTCTAGCAAGACTCTGTCTCAAAAAAAAAAAAAAAAAAAAAAAGATACAGAACTGTCCCATGATCACAAAGAGCTCCCTGGTGGGATCACCATAGAGTCACAACCACCCTCTCCCCCATGTCAACCACTGTGTCTCCATCTCTGTCATTTTGAGGAGACTTGAGTTTTATTTTATTTTATTTTATTTTATTTTATTTTATTTTTGAGACTGAGTTTTAAATCCATCTTCTGACCTTCCCAGCTGTGTGACCTTAGATGAGTCACTTGTCTTTTCTGGATGTTGGTCTTCTCACCTGTAATAAGGTGAGGTTGGACCACATCAGCATTACTCTCAAATTTCCGCAGGATGACTTGCTCTCAAAACTCCACGGAGATCAGGAGAAGGAAAACGGGGTTTTATGATGAGATAAACTAGGAAAATGATGCTTTAACTAATGATAAAGTGTCTTCTTTACTGTGCATTCTCAGCCCTCTAACGTGCTAAGGTGAATTGTGAATCTGCCGGCATGGGATGCGTATGGGGCATTTTCCATAGTTATTTGAACACAGAATGCTTCCCCCGCTCCTTTTAAAAAGGGAATGCAGTTTGAGATACGCTGTTTCAGCTGATCGCTGAGGTCCCTCACAGGTAAGAATGTCTGGGAATATATCCTCTGCAGTGGGTTGAATTGTGTCCTCCAAAAGATATATCCACCCAGAACCTCGGAATGTGACCTTATTTGGAACAAGGGGTTTTTTGGGCTATAATTAACATGAGGATGTTGAGATGAGATCATCCTAGATTAGAGTGAGCCCTAAATCTAATGAAGAGTGTCCTTATCAGAGACAGAAAAGGGGAACACGGGTGGACACCGAAAAAAGGCTGTATGAAGACGGACACGGAGATTGGACAGCAGCCACCAGCCAAGGGACGCCAGGGAGTGTCAGCAGCTACCAGAAGCCGGGACAGGCATGGGATGGATTCTCCCTCAGAGCCTCCAGAAGGAATGGACCCTGCACACACCTTGATGTAAGACTTCAGGCCTCCAGCACTGTAAGAAAATACAGTTTTGTTGTAAGTCACCCGGTTTGTGGTTGTTTGTTACAAGAGCCTGAGGAAATGAATACACCTTCTTTTATGACTCTTAGGGATTTTGAAGCAAGGAGGGGTCTCTTTTAAGTCTCTTGAGCCCCCGCTCCCAAGCTCCTTCCCTCCCCAGGGTCTTTGCACATGCCGGCCTTTCTGCCGGGAGCGCTCTTCCCCGTGCTCTCTGCATGTCAGTTTACTTCTCACTCTTCTGGAATGAGCTCAATGTCATCTCCTAGAGAGATGCTGCCTGACTACCCTGTGTAAAGCAGTTCCTGCCCCGCCATGGTTCTCTAATATTACACATGTACTCCCCTCCCCCAACACTTAGTTCATGGTGTGACCACAGACTCACTTCTTGGATTATTGGGTTAGCATGATGTGTTTTTTGTTGTTGTTGTTGTTTTTAGAGACAGGGTCTCACTGTGTCACCCAGGCTAGAGTGCCATGGCATCATCATAGCTCACAGCAACCTCAGACTCCTGGGCTCAAGCAGTCCCCTGCCTCAGCCTCCCGAGTAGCTGGGACTACAGGCGTGCACCATCTTGCCCAGCTAATTTTTAAACTTTTTGTAGAAACAGGGTCTCGCTCTTGCTCTGGCTGGTCTTGAACTCCTGGTCTCAAGCAATCCTCCCTCCTCACCCTCCCAAAATATTAGGATTACAGGCGTGAGCCATGCACCCGGGCTAGCTTGTGTTTTTTATGAGGGCGGGAATGGTATCTGTTCTGTGGGCCTCTTTTCACCCAGTCTGCAGAGTAGTGCCTAATACACGGGGGATGCTAAGTAAAGAAAGGGAGGGAAGGAAGGAAGGAAGGAAGGAAGGAAGGAAGGAAGGAAGGAAGGAAGGAAGGAAGGAAGGAAGGAAGGAAAGAAAGAAAAGAGGGAGAGAGGAAGGGAGGGAAGGGAAGCACAGTAGCTCTGTTTGGATTGGGAACCTGACATCAAACAGCTGGTGTTTAGGGGTGTTTGCAAGGCCTGAGAAGCTCATTTCATGGCTGTTTCTCTTGAAGGACCCTTTTGGGCTTTGATATTGAGGTGGCTATGACCACAGGCAGTCAGTCAACAAAGAGACAAAGAGAGATGCCTCCCACGAGCTAGGCCTTGTACCAGACTCTGGATGGGATGGCGAAGTTGACAAATCCCTGTCCCTGAGGAGCCTGGGGCCAGAGAGAGGAGACAGGATGCAAGCATGTAAGCACATGCATCAATAAGGCGGTTTGCAGTAGTGAGAAGAGCTGGGAAGAAAACAGAATAGGGTGGTGTAACAGAGTGGGACCAGGGGCTGCTGCTTTACGCAGGGTGGTCGGGGAGGGCTTCCTTGAGGAGGGGACAGCTAAGCTGGAACCTGAAAGGTGAAAAGATAGAAGCCGAGTAAAGACGGGGCGGGGGCGGGGTGCAGTTCCAAGCAGAAAGGCCACCAGAGGCCCTGCACTAAGCCGAGATGTGGGGTGGTCAAGGCACCGAGAGAAGGCAACTGTGGCCGGGATGCAGTGAGAAGGGAGGGAGAAGCAGAAGTTGCCGTCAGACGGGAAGGGAGGGACTGCACCTCCTAAGTGCCCCCGGCTGCCATCAGGGGTTTGGAGTTTATTCTAAGTGCAATGGGCAAGCCTTAGAGGATTTTGAGCAAGGGAGTGACATGTCTTATCTATGCTTTAGCAAGATGCCCCTAAGTGCAGTGTGTAGCACAAACTGCAGGGGCCACATGGAGACGAGCATGATGCCGGAGAAGCAGTGAGGCTAGTCTGGGCTCGAGACGACTGTGGCTCAGTCAAGGGCTGCGACGGTGAAATGGTGAAATGTGGACGTGCGGCTACTTTGGAGGTAGCCCCAGGAGGATGAAGGGGCGCGGGAAAGAGAGAAATCAGAACACAGAACAGCCCCTTAGTTTTTTAGCCTGAACAGCTGGGTGAATGGGGTGCCATCTATTTATGATAGGACACCTTGGGAAGGACTGGATTGGGGGGGAGGGGAGAGAAAGTGGAGCCTACGTTGCTTGCGAGATGCTCATTGGCATCCAAGCGGAGGTGTTGGGTAGGTAAATATAAGAGTCTGGAGTTCCAGGGAGAAGTCTTGTCTGGAGATAAAGATCTGAGATTCATCAGACAATAGAAGGTCTGTGAAGCCACAGGACTGGATGACAGCCACTGCGACCAGAGAGCCAAAGACAGACCTCCAGGTCCACCATCACTCAGAGAGGGTGCAGCAGGAGGGGGAAAGGAAGGAGCCCGGGAAGGAGCAGCCAGGGAGCAGGAGGAAAAGCAGGCGAAGGTGGAGTCAGGGAAGTCTAAACAAGAAAGTTGTTAAAGAAGGAGGCAGTGGCCAAGTGTGATAAATGCCACTGAGAAATGAGGCCAGAGAATGGACCTTTGGCTCCAGCAAGATGTAGGTCACTGACGATCTGGACAAGAGTCATTTCATGTAATCATGGGGACAAAAGGCTGACTAGAGCAACACGGAATGCGATGGGGAGGGAGGAAGTGGGAAAGCAGACGCCAAGGCCCTGAGGGCATAGGGGACACGGGAAGGCGGCACCGAGGGCATGGGGGACACGGGAAGGCGGCACATCATAAACAGGTGATAAGGCTCCAGGAAGGAGGGAGAAACCCTGCTGCTGTGGGAGTAACTGCAGGGGTGAGGCCCTGGCTGGGGCGTAGCATGGGACCCCGTGGCCCATTGGCCAATTGGGATGCGGCTCCCACTGCACCTGAGGGAAGGAGGCACGCATGGGGACCGGGCCGGCAGGGGTGGAGGGGGCAGGGGTGGAAATGGGGTGGTTCCTGTGTGATTGCATCCCTTTTTCCCCTGAAGCACGTGGTGGCGTCGCCAGCTGAAATCGAGGTCGAGGGGTGGGAGACTTGAAGAGAGTCGGAGGTATGAATTAGTCACCTCAGGAGAGAGGACGAGAGGTGGCTATGGCATGTCGGAGGAGCTGAGGGCCGGCGTGAGGCTTGCAGTCTTGATTTGGAAGCAAGTCCATTCTCACAGGTGCGCTGGGACTTGAGGACTCATTGGGTCCAAATGGAGTTTGGGGTTTCGCCAGGTGTGTACACTGGATGGAGAAAAGGGGTACAGGGGTTTGGTGCAGGGAGTGATGGTAAGGACAGATCAAGGACGTGGCGATGGCACTGCTTGATTGGACGGGGGGCAGGCCAATGGCTTGCGGGGCTCGGTGGCTCAGAGGACTGCCAGCATGGCGGTAATGCAGCACCTGGAGACCAGGAGGTGACGTCCAGACAGTGGGAGGTTGGAGGTGGTCAGGGCTGGTGAGATGAGGCCCATCCACTGCGTGTGTGGTGAGGTGGGGTGAGGGAAAGGCTGTTGGCCTTAAGGAGTTCTCTGAATTCTCTCACTCCGCCCCTCCCAGCCACCTCCTGCCAGAGCCGGAAGGGGCTGATGTCTTCATCGTACAGACGAGGACTCTGCACCTGGAGATGTTGGTTGCAGAAAGCAAAATGTCAGAAGCTGGTGCTCTGCATCTCAGCTGGAGCAGGTGGTGAGATTCTTGCTGGGGTTCTCCCCACTTCCCCCAGCCGCAGTCCTTTCCTCCTGCCCTCTCTGTCCCCGGGGCAAGTGCTCTAAGATCCTCCCCCTTCGCATCCCTTCTCCCACCCCCAACCCCTGCAGCTTTTCCTGCAGATAGAAGTTCAAGTGCACAGCCATGAGGAACACCTCCTTCGTGTTAGCCAGGCCGTGTGTTTCTTTACAAGTATCCAGAGGCAGAACTCCACATTCCTTCATTCCGTGATTCCATCTTTCATTATTCATTCATTGGGTTTGAGCCGCTAAACCAGGCTCAAGGGATGAGTTCTCCGTCATTGTGAAATTGCTCAGCCACGGGACCACCCACCCAGGCATCAGCTCACTGTTTCTCTCCTCCGGTGGATACCCACTGCTTGACATGAGTCCTGCGTAAGTGTGACATGTGGGTTTCACATGTCCGGCAGGTGCCCAAGCTTTCCATGTCCATCATGTCTCTGTTCCCTGGGTCACGTACATGTCATGTGTGTGTCACATATCTAAAGTCCTTCTAGCCTCTTCCTCATAGTGGAGCCGATAACGTATCAATGGCCATGGATCGAAGTTCACAAGGTGAATCTGCATGAACTTCTAAAGCTGCCTGTATTTCCCATTAAACAAATCTTCTCAACGTACAGAAACAATGCTCGCTCGTTGTAAAACACACACGCAATGCCCAAGCACGTGAAGCAAAAAGCCTTCTATACAATTGGCTTCCTCCCTCCCTGGTGCCAACAACTGTTAAAAGTGCGGTGAATGTGGTTTGGTTCATACCTTTCCAGATCTTGTCTATATATTTGCAAAGAAGAAAATATACATATATAAAGTATGGAGTATATACTTAGAAATTGAGATCATAGGCCTTGTTCTGCAACTTGCCTTTTCTCTGTCACAATCAATGACAGGCATTGTGCTACAGACTCTTTGTCCTTTTACAAGGCTACACAGCATTCATGGTATGCATGTACTCGGTTTATTTAACAGGCCCCTGTCAATGGGCGTTTAAGACGTTTTCATTCCCCACCCCAGCTATAATGCTGCCATGGACATCCGAGTGAGCTCTTTGGTATAAGCACTTCTGAAGGCTCATTTCTAGACCTGGGATTGCTAGGTCATGTATACTTTACATTTTAATGGATACCCAGTGCTGGGCATAGTGCCTCACACATAGTAGGAGCTTTGTAAATATCTGTGGCATGAATGGATGGTGCTAGGTCACCCTCTAAGAAGGTCACGCCATTCTACTCCCACCAAGAATGACGAGGAGAGCCACAGAAATGGTCATTTCTGCCACAAGGTTGCAGCAGCACTGGGCCTCAGGACAGCCACTCTGCTGCTGCAGGCAGGAGCGGTTAAAAGCCTTGTGTAGTCTCTGATGAAAGGAAGGCAACGACCAAGCTGAGGGTGACCTTCTTCTCTGAGTCTCCCAAGCCCACTGCTCAGTATCCTCCCACTGGGGCGAGCGTTCACCACGGTGAGGGCAACCTATGCTCTGGGACTTCTCTAGCTGGAACAGGCCACATCTACACAAAGCACCCACATATTTTCCTCCTGCTACCCCCCACTAATCCCTGAAACTGAAGGGAAACTTCCATTTATGGTTGGGCTCATTCTCCTAAAGCCAACTCTGATACTATCTTGTCAGTAGTCACCATTTGTAATCCCCCTGGGGCTGTGTCTCCCCCAGAAAGCCCCACCTGGACAGCCCCTGTTCCTGGCATCTTTGGGAATGCCTGTACCACCTCCCCACCCCTAACCCTGCCACCTGCCTGGGTCCTGATGCCCCAAGGATCGGTATTACTGGGAGAGCCCTGGAGAGGAAGCTACCATTGAGCAGGGCGCAGTGAGCTGTGCGAAGGCAAGGCTCAGGGTGGAGGCGCCCAGCCCTGCCTGAGCCCCAGGACACTGGCACCAGGTCTCCCTCACTCTGCACGGCCAGGCCTGGGCCCCAGCTCCACGCTCTGCTGCAGGCCCACCCGTGAGCTCCTGCCCTGCCATGACAAATGTGTCTTTCCCCTTAGGGGTTAACTCCTGCAGGTGGGGCAGAGTGGCAGTGCCCATAACCTCAGGGCTGGAGAAGGGCAGGTAACCTCAGGGCTAGAGAAGGGCGGGACCTGCATCTCCTCTCCTCCCTCCAGAAGATTCCAGGGTGTGTCCGATCAAGGTCTCCCAGGCCCACTCCCCTCTCCTTGGCCTCCTCACCCTCCCCTTCTCCCAGCAGGTCATTTCCAGGCTGTCCCTGGGCTGCCTCCTGGATCCAACCCCGTCTAGCCAACTTCTCACCAACTCATGGTAAGACCACTCCATGTCTCCCGGGGAAAGCCGCAGGAGGACGGCTCGGAGGCCCACACAGTGGTCCCTCCCACCCTGTTTCCAGGCTCTTTAACAACCAGAGACCTCAAGGAACTGGAGGTCAAAGCATCACAAAGAGCCTTTCCCCAAGGGCGGCCCATGGGTGACTGTCTTCCTGAAGGGCTCATCATTGGTGCCATTTCGGCAGTGCCACCCTTGCAGTGCCTGGGCTCACCACCCTGCCCACCTCCCCACACAGCCAGAGGCAGACTCTCAGCCACAATCTGCTCAAATTTAGTGAGTACAAGTACTTTGTGCATGTGTTAGGGGGTACAATGAGGTCTTCTCTGCTCAGAATGGGAAGGTGGCTCAGAGCTCATCTAGTCCAATCTCCCGTGGGCACAGAGGTGCCCTCAAAATATCTCAGAGCTGGCTGTCCACTGGAGATTTGCATACCTCCAAAAATGGGGCTCTTACCACCCCTCAGAGTAGCCCATTCCACTGCTGGGCACCTCCAACGGCTGGCATTTTCCTCCTGGCAGCCTCTAACGCAGGTTGGGTGGGAGCAGGTATTGTCGCTCCAGCTCAGCCCTCGGGACAAGAGAGGCAGCTGAGTGGAACAGGGGCAGAAAATATAATAAGTTAAATCCAAGAAGGACCAGTGCCATGGCAGGATGGCGGGGGTGCATTCCAGGGTTCCGAAAGTCTCTGGCTTGCTCCAGGAGGCACTGGGGGGAGGCTGCTGTCGGCAGGATTCCAGGCAGGAGGCAGCTCAGAAGGCTGGGTTGTCAATGCCCCTCTGACCCCCATATTCTTCGGGCCTGAAGCTGTAGGGAGGTGGGGGCTCTGTGGGCGTTAGGGCCGGGGTGGGCTTCATAATGACCTGCAGGGTAAAGAAGGGACTGAGAGTCTCCTCAGGGCCTGGCCCTGGCCACCGCCCCCACGTGCCAGCTGAGGCATGCTTACCAGGGAGAGAGCAGAACCAATGCTGGGGGCAAAGCCTTCCCCGGGGTTCAGGGGCCCGGCATGAGTGAGGCCCTCCACAGTCCCTGCTGCTCTAACAATCTGGACACTAGGGAGGGTCAGCCAGCTGAGAAGCAGGGCAGGGACAGGGACAGAGACACCCACCTCACTGTAAGGGGGTGGTGGCTCAGCAATGGATGCCATGACCGTCTCCGGGGGGGCTACGGAGGGCAGCTCCGGGGGCCCCTGGCGATCCACTGGGGGTTCCTGTTCCGGCTCTCTGCAGTTGCGACAGAAACGCTTAGCCAGGCCACAGATGCACAAGAGGGGCAGGATGACCAGGAAGATGATGACGAAGACCCTGGCGGGGGACCACCAACATCACCCTGAGCCCCCAGGAAGCCACACTTCTCTCCCTCGACCTACAGCCACCGCCACCGCCCCCTGCCCCGGGTGGCATATCCAGCCCCATCCTGTGTGGTCCAGGCCCCTCTTGGACTGTGTCCAGAGGAGCTGGCCCTTGGCTTACCTTAAGGAGCCAGAGAAGAACTCATTCTCTTGGCAGCAGTTTTCACCGCAGCATTGGAGTCCTTTGGGGCAGGTTCTGCTCACAGGGCAGAGAAAGGCTGTTGGCACGGAGGGCAAGAGACAGAGAGATCCCAGCCCCCCTTCCAATATACCCATATTCTCAGGGCACCAGGTACGGCTCCCTCTGAGCTCAGCGGGAGGAACCTGGCGCCAGGACTCAGGATCTGGGTTCCAGGCTCATCTCACAACTGGCCTTGTGCACTTGTGCCCGGCTATCACTCCGTACTCTCACCGCTCACGCTCCTGTCTATAACACAGGTGGAATGAACACCTTGTCGACCTCACCCGGCAGGCGTGGGGACTGAGTATTGCAGTGGCTATGACGTCACCCATTTTACTCTAAGGAGATGCAGAACAAGAGGCAATGTGGGGTGTGCAGGAGCTAACTCACAGAGGACTGTGCCCTTCCCGGCATCCATGGCATGTGAGGCGGGCACGGAAAGGGTGCTCCCAGAATGCCCAGTGCTGACTTGATGGAAACACTTTTCTGCCCAGAGACCCCACCCCAGCCCCTGCTCATTGCACTCAGGCTTCATGGGATTTATATATTAGGGTTAGCACACACTGTTTGCCTTCCCCCCACCCCCGCCCTGCCACAGGGACCCTCGGAGGGGAGATGACCTCACACTGCAGTAAGAAGGCTCAGGTTTGGGCTACAGACTGCCCCACTGGCTGGTTGGCAGAGGGAGGGAGGGGGTGGGGTCTCCCTCTCTGGGTGGGAAAGTGGGGAGATGGCTTCTGGCTGGATTGGGAGAGGGTGAGGATGAGGGATGAGGTACCCCCTCCCCAGGAAGCCATGCAGGGCAGGATTTGAGTTGTTTCTTCTCCACTCCGCCCCAGACTGGAAGTTACAGCCAAAGTCCCAGACTTACAAGAAGAGGGCACATGTGGCTGCAGCCTGTGGAAGAAAAGAGGCAGAGGTCAGGGGTCATAACCCGGAGGGTGGGGTCTCCACTCAGATGTTGCCCAGGTCCCTCACGCCAGCAGGTCCCCAGTGGACTCTGCCTCTCCCCCAAGCGTCTCCCCACCTGACTCCTCCAGGGTCCCCAGGTCAACGGTTGCAGCCCAGCTGACTCCTGGCCAGCCCCCGCTCTGCTTCCTCTCGCACCGCACCGCAACACCACCCTCCCTCATCCCCAAGACTGCAAGCTCCTCCCTTTGGGCCACCCTTCCAGTCCAGCTTCTCCCACATCTACCGTCCAGGCACCAGCAGCTTTCCTCATCCCCACCCAGAGTCTCTCCAGACACGGCAGGCAGGACTCTTCCTGGATTGCAAATCTTAACCCCCAACGACCTTGCTGGAAGCCCCCTTTGGTGGCTCCCTGGGGTGCAGACCCCCAGCCAGCAGTCTAATGCCCCTTCCCCTTCACTTCTCTATCCCCTCGCCCCCTCTGGCACACACCTGCTGGGAGTTCCCTGAACACACCTGACTGTTTTACACTGGGGGCCGGGGGCAGCATTCATCCTTTGGCTAACTGCCTGGGGGATTCCTTGCTCTGCAAATTTGCCAGGATGCCCCTCCCAAACCAGCTCCTCCCTCTTTGGCATTAGTTCTGCAGGGAACCCAGGGCATCTCACAGAATCTCACTCCATTAATAGCAATTATGTGTCGAAGCCTTACTCGGAACACTGTTCTCCCAAGTATCTGCAAGGCTGGCTCCAACGCCTTCACCTTCCTCTCCGATCACCTCATTTAAAATCACAATCACTCTCCCAAAACAATTTCCTTCCCCTTAGTGTGCTTAATTTTTCTCCACAGCTCTTACCAACAACTAATATACTATGTATTTTACTGTATCTCTTGGCCCAGTAGAGTGCAAACTCCACAAAGGCAGGGATTTTGTCTGTTCACCACTGTTGAGAACCCAACAGTCAAAATATGTGCAGAATGAATGAGCATTCACTGATTACCTGGTTTCATTTCATCCTGGCTGCTCCCAGACTGTGGGGAAGGGACATAGGTGTGGGAACACAGCAAACTGGGGGCAGTTATCTGTCACCCTGTCCTCTCCTGGGACAAACAACCAGGGCTCAAAAGTAAGAAGCCAGCTTTGACAATACCTTACTTAAAATAATTAAAATGACATTTCAGTTGCTAATTACAATGGTAGAGATAAGAATACCAATGATACAAAAGGAAAAGAAAAGAAAAAACAATACCAACAATAGCCAGTAAGAGTTGGAGTCATTCCTCTTCTCTGTGCTCAGTCCCAGGCTGCTGCACAACTTCTCACAAGCTTTGTCCCCTTGTGGGGACAGGAGAAGGGAAGGACCCCCTGCAGGTTGTCCCAGAGTGTGTGAGTCTGAGTCCAAACCACACAGCACATACAGATGACTAGAGTCAGAGACAAACCAAAGGGCTCCAGGCACTCAGCAGCGCCCCTTCCCCCTTCAGATCCCAGACTCTGTCCCTCCTCCCTCTCCTGGACCCGACTAAGTGATGAGTTATTAGTCCTGAGTTCCTATTTGGGAGGGGCAGGAGCTCTTCTCTCAGATCCTCAGCCCCCCGTTTTAACCAGTGGTCTTATGTAGGGTGGTTCAGAGCCTGAGTTTGAGCAAGATTCTGCATGATCTTGGGCAATCTCGACTTACTCCTGATCCAGGGGCATTAACAAAGCCTCGGCCCTGGGGCTGGTGGCAGGTCAACCAGGATGCTCAGATGGCCGTTGACACAAACTGTTCACCCAGAGATTTAGAAGGAATACCCTGCTCTATAACCCGGGTCCATGGGTCCACGGGTCCACGGATGGGCTTTGGCAGAGCTGTTCTGAAAGCTCAGCCCAGTCGTGTGAAGGTGTCCTGTTCTGGGGAGCAGGTCCGGGGCTTCCCTCCCATTCTTGAATGGAAATAAGTTTAAAATGTGTGTTCTAGACCCATCTCAGTTCCCAAAATGGTCTCCCATCCCAGGACTGGACAACCTTCCCCCATCACCTGTAGCGTTTATGTGGAAGGAACCGGAGGGCCGGGGAGTGCTCAAACCCTGCCTCGCTCTCAATCCCAGATTTCAGAGGTCACCCCAGCCTTGGGTCAGGCAGCCAGGTGAAATCCACAGGCTGGAATTCTACTCTCACTCCCAGAAGGGGACGAGGGAGCCTCTTCTCCTTTAGGGCACAAGCAGAGAAATACAGTCCCAGAGAGGGCTGGGCCATCCCCAAGGTCACCCAGCACTGGAGGAACAGAGCTGGGGGGACATGCTGGCGCAGGCGTCCAGACCTCAGGCCCCACTTTCTGACGCAGATGGGAAGGAGCCGGAGGAACCGGCCAAGACTAATACGGGGGTCAAAGTCCCCATTCACAGAGAGGCGCGCTGGGTGTCGGATAGGTGGGGGGCGGGAGCCAGTTCCCACCACACAAACCCCCTCGAAGGTGAAAGAACTCAGGCTTTCCAGGGCCTTCCTCCGCGGCCCCCACCTCCACCTCCACTGCAAAAAGAGAAAGGAAATTGCTAATTGCGTGTGGTCATGAGGAAATCCTGACAATGGGAGGTGGTGAGCAGGCTCCAGAAGCAGGCCCCCGACCCACGGGGGTAGGGCCCGAGAAGTCTTACCTCCCAAGCGCTCACCTGTTGGAGGCTGGCCAGCAGGCTAAGCAGCAAGGCGGGAGCGAGGCCGGGGACCGAAGCGTGGGACATCCTGGCGTGGGGGCCACTGAGCTTCCGTGTCCAGGGGAGGAGGGGAGAGGCGGGGCCGCGACCTCTCCCACTTCTCTCCACCTATGGGGCCCCGCCTCGGGACGGGGGCGGAGCTGATGCTCCCGGGAGGGGCCGGACTCGGGCAGAGAGGGGAAAGGGAGGGGAGGAGGTCTTGGGTGGGTTTTGGGAATTGGGAGGTGGATGAGATTAATTGATTAAAAAAACCAAAAGGTGGGGTCGGCTCCAAAGTGCCGAGTTAGGCCTTCCTGACTCCCAACTCCTCCGCTCCTAAGTGTCCCCGACTTAGGCGGGAGGGGGGCGCGCCGCGCCTGGCGGGGCAGCGCGGAGGGAATGCGGGCGGAGGCGGCCAGACCGGAGGACGCCCCTCCTCATCTGGACTTCGGGGGGCGGGGAGGGGGAGAGGTTGGGAGGGAGGCGAAGGCCCAGGGGTGGATTGTGAGGGGATTGTGCGTGTGTGTGTGTGTGTGTGTGTGTGTGTTGGCGGGTGTCACCCCACTGTGTTTTGGCCAAGAAGGGAGGGAGGGGGCGGCCTGGCAGATTTCAAAGTGACCTGAGATTTCCGGGTGGAGGAAGACAGACCAGGAGCGCAGCATTGACACATTTGTGTCCCCCTCGCCCCGCCCCCGAAATCCCGAGGGAGGTGTTGGTACGTTTCCTCCCTTTGACAAAGGGGAAATTAAGGCCCCAGCGTCCAGAGACTCGCCCCGGGTCCGCAGCCGGGGCGGAGCGGCGGCCGGCGGGTGAGCAGGCCGGTCCGGATTCCTGGAAAGACCCCGCGGAGCCCGGCCCGCCGGGGAGGGGCCAGATTCCGACCCTGCGCGGCCGCCGCGCCCTCGAGGCTCGCGGTGTGGACGGGGCCGGCCGGCAGGTGGCGGCATCGGCCAGCGCGGGTCCCCGGGAGCCGGGAGGGCGCGGGCCGGGCGCGGGGTGGGGGAGGCGGGCCGGGCGGGGCCCCGGCGGGAGGCGGGGAGGGAACTCGGACCCAGGGAGGGGCGGGACGGACGTGGTGGGTGGGCGCTGCTCCCGCCCCGCCGAAGGGTCATCAGGCGGCGCCTGCCGAGGGTCCCGTCTGACTTGTCCCCTGTCACCATCCGACTTCGTATGACAGCAAGTCCCCTGGCTGCTCCGTCCTTTCCCTGTTTCTCACGCGTTCTCTCGCCCTCTCTCATCCCTCCTCGTCCTGTTATCTGTCCGGTACTTAATCTCTCGTCTCTCCCCACGTCTCTCAGTCTCTGCTTTTCTGTTGCGGTTTCTCCCCGTCTGTCTGCACCCAGTTGCCCCCAATTTCCGAGTGTTTCTCTGTTTTCCCGGCTCTGTTAACCTCCGTTTGTCTCGGGGAGGGGTCCGTTTTTCTCGTCTGTCTCCATTTCCCCTGTCAGTGGATGGGTCTGGCATCCCAGGTCTCCGAAGCTGTTTCCCGTGGTCTTTCCTGGTCCCTCCCTCTGTCCTTGTTTCTGTCTCCCGTGATCTCTTGGCCCTTTTCGGCCCTTTGGAGGAGAATCTTCCAGTCTCCTGATCCAGGTGGAATTGGGATGTGGCCCCAGAGAATCCCTTCTATTTGAAGTTCTTGGTGACTGTGAGCTTGGAGAAGCGGCCGAGGCGGGGGCCGGGGTGGGGGGCACTGTTCCCTCCTCCCCCTGGAAGTGGCAGTGGACCCAAACTGCCCCTTGCCAAGGGGGACCTAGTCCAAAGAGTGCTGGAGCCTCCTCCCAACAGCACCCACGCCTGTGCCTCTTCAGTGCAGTTGCCGCTAGCTTGAGCTTCTGGGGTCCTTCTGCCCCCGTCTGCCCCCACGGCACCAGGCTGGAGGCCTGGGGTATCTCCCCACACTCCCGGCACCCTGGGGGGCCTGGAGCGCTACCAGTTATGGCCCCTGTGGAAGAGGGAAATGGCTGAGCTTAAGGGAGGAGGACACCCTGGGGAGCGAAATGAGGGTGCTGAGAAGGGCATGGGAGAGCATGAGGGGCAGCTGCGGGAGACCGGGAGGGCTGAAGAGGTGAAGGGGTAGGCAGGCACCAGTGCCCTGAGGAGGAGCAGGAGGGTGGGGAGGAGCTGGTGTGGCTTCCTTCTGTGTCTCTGGCCACCCCCTGACCCAGATCTAGGGTTGCCAGAAAAAAGACACTATGCCTAATTAAATCTGAGCTTCCGATAAGCGCTGAATACTTTTCTTTTAGTATAAGTATATTCCATGCAATATTTGGGACAGACTTGTACTAAAATTTATTTGTTGTTCAACTGAAATTCAAATTTAACTGGGTGTCTCGTGTTTTTGTTTGTTCAATCTGACAATCCTACCCACGTCCCTGAAATATCATAGGAACAGACTCCACCCCCTGCCCCGCATCTTCGTGGTGGAGAAAGTGAGGTCCCTAGCACTTGAGTCACCAGGCAGAGTCCAGAGGGCTACTGGAACCTGCCTCTGGGCCCCCAGTTTTTTCCACGACACCAAACTGCTCTTCTGTGTTCCTTCCTACAGATGGGGAGGGAGGAGGAGCCTGGTGGTGGGTGGTCCCAGCCCAGGCCAGGAGTACCAGGCCC
The DNA here is from genome assembly GCA_004363605.1 of Indri indri. Classification (NCBI taxonomy): domain Eukaryota; kingdom Metazoa; phylum Chordata; class Mammalia; order Primates; family Indriidae; genus Indri; species Indri indri. Next base: position 23,456 of record RJWJ010018013.1, read on the forward strand.
TGTTATCAGCATCCATCATGGCCCTGGGGACACCAGCATTCTTGGCGGGTGAGGTCGGGTGGGGGTGGGGCACTGCGGGGCCCTGATACTGAGCGGAGAGGGGGCCGTTCTTGCCTGGGGGAAGGAGGGTCCTGGACGGGGTCAACATCTCCTGTTTGACACTTAATCTGGCAGCGGGAGGGAAGCATGTGCATGTGCGCATGCACCTGCTCCAGCTTGCGTGGACACCGGGGTGGGGAGACCCAGAGACCGCATGCAGTCAGCGGGTCCCCCTAGATTCCAGGACAAATTCCATCTGGGGTTTCCCAAGAGCAGCCACTTTGAAATGTCTTCATATGCACTCGCTGTGTCCACCAGTCCATTCACTAAAGAATGAGCTGATTGTGCATCCCACAAGGGCCAGCTGGAAGGGCCCCCGAGGTCAGCTGGCCCACCCCCTCTCTTCTCAAAGAAGGCAATGGAGCCCAGTGGGTGGGAAGGTCAGGTCACACGAGACTTTAGGGGCTGCGTCATGCCCAGAACCCCATGCAGTTCTCGAGACCTCACACCCAGCACGGGTGGCACACACTTCAGGCCCGGGGAGCCACTGCCCCGGATGGAGGAACACTGCACTGGGGTGAGAGGACTTGCCCAGCCTGGCTCAGCCCAGCCCAGAGGGCCAAGCCTTGGGTGAGGGGGGAAGAACCAGGCTGAGTTCTGTTCCACTTAGCATCGCCCCCTCCTCACCTCCCCATAGGTGGGATAGTGGCTGATGATGCTGGGCTGGGATCTCTTTTCAAAGCTGGCAGTACACTCTGCTCTAGCCTGGCTCTGCCTGTAGGGGCAGTATTGTGTCATGTTAGTAAGCAAGCTATTTAACTGTGGTATGCTGTGTGACCTTAGGCAAGAAACTGAACTTCTCTGTGCGTTTCTCAAGTCATCTGTGAAAAGAGGGGGAGGAGTTGCATAACAGTACCTCCCGCGTCTCACTGGCTATTATGAGGATGAAATCCATTGCTCAGTGTTTGGCAAAGAGTAATGGCAAATAAACGTTAGCTGTTTTCATTCCTGGCAGAGGAAAGGGGCCCGCCGCTGTGCCTTCTCTCCCTTTCACACAGAGGCAGAGAGAGCGCCGAGGAGTCAGGCTGGCCATGCTTCCCTCTGAGCACTGCTGGCGCCCCTCTGCCAACCCCTTCCCCAGACGCCTTGCTCACTGGCTTCCTCTGCTGTCCATTAAGAGCTCTGGGCCCCACCTAAGGGGCCAGGTTGGAGAGGGCAGGGCTGGTGACCAGTCTCAGGGGTGACCTGGATGTGGCGCTGGGCCGGGAGATTTGAGTAATTCCCTCTGTTCCTGCTTTGCCCCCTCCCCTCCCACTCCCGCGCTGCCCGCTGAGCGCGCTGCTGGGGATGCCCGCCTCGCCGCACAGGCTGAGAGCTCACAGGGACTGGACGCTGTCACTGTCCTCCCCTTCATCACCACTGCCCTCGTCCCCCGTGCAGCCGGGCTCACCAGGGCCATCACAGCCGTCTTCAACAAGGCCGCTAGCTTGGTCTCCCCATTGCCCCTATTGGGGCATGCCACTCTCTTGCTCCCTAACCTTCAGAGGCTCCCTACTGCCACCTGAATAAAGTCCCATCCCAGCGAGACCTTCAGGGTCCTCCATAAGTGGCCCCCACCTGTGCTTCCAGTGTGCTGTCCTTGTCCCCCCCCCCCCCCCCCCCCCCGCCATGTTCTCCAGCCCCTCCCTCTACCCTTTCTGCTTCCACCCCTCGCCTCTGCCTGGGCGGTTATCTCCTCTAGAACACCTTTCTCCATATCCCTCCCCGAAACCTAACAAATTCTTACCCATCCTTCAAGGCCCAAATACCGCCCCCTCCAGAAAGCCTTCCTGGACTTGGGTCTTCCTGCGTGAAGTGATTGCCCCTTCCCTGCTCGCCCCCACCCCAGGCCTCTTCCCTGAGCGTCTCTGACAGCACTTGGCCATTCTCCCTTGAAGACGTGTGGACATGCCCTAATGTTCCCACCAGGCTGCGGGGGCTGGCCAGCTCTGATTCAGCTTCCATTTCCCCATGGTGCTTTGTTCCAAGTAAACACTGGCTCTGTTGTCACTGAGTCGAAGCTGGTTAGGGGCCCTCCTGGGTCAGGGGCCAGATGTCTCCAAGGGGATAGGGAATTAATGTCCAAAGTCCTTGGTGAGGGATTCATGGTTGGGGGCATCCAGACTGGGCTCCCCCTCACCATTGGCCGTGTGGTTCGGGGACTCGCCTCTCTTGCTCCCTGTCTCCGCCAGGGTGTGCTCACATTCGTGCACAGCCCCCACAGCCAAGTGGGTACAGTGGTTCCCTAGAGATCGAGCGACCCCTGGGGGGTGCTGTGAGGAGTGTTTGGCTGAACGTCCACCTTCCAGGAGGAGGCAGTGCCTGGCAGGTTGCCAGTAGGACTTCTTGGCAGTATTCTTTGCCAGAGTCTTCTTTCCAGTATTCTTTTTGGAGATTGAAGCTCACAAGCCCCTCAGTCATTCTTAGGGTGGTGTGCAGGGGGTGGGCAATCATTTCTGCAGTTGACCCCAAGTCTGAGCCAACAACCTGTGGGCCAGGAAGGTGGAGGGAGGATGGACCAGCTGACAATTAAGGGTGCAGAGCATTCATTATCCTAATGAGCAGGTTGGAGGGGCTCCACTAATGCTCACCTTCCCCGAGGCTTAGCAGAGACAAAAACGGCATTTGACAGTGATTATCCTCCCAAAGCATAGGTTTCCGGGGGGCACCGGCCCGGGGAAGAGAGGAAAACACCTCAAAGAGTTGAGGGTGGGTTGTGGGGTGGGGAGGTTGTGCTAATGAGCTTTGGCTGTCTGGGGTGGAAGATTCAACATAGCCACCAAGACCAGGCAGGAGAGGCTGAGCTATGGCCAGGGGAAGGGTCTCCGCCCTCTGGGGCCCCTTCTCCACGAGGCTTCCCCGTCCCCTCCTTCTGTCTGCAGCCTACCCTCACCGTCTGCTCTGAGATAGCACCCCCAGGATCCCCACTTTCTAGCTCTGCTCTTGTTGGCCCCTTAAAGGAGGGCTGCACTGCAAGCTGTTTGTGGGCTCCTCTGTCTCGGATCCAGATATTCCAGGGGTTTGTGGTTAGGACTTCTCAGTCCCAAAGAAGGTGGGGATTCAGGGTGGCCGGTGGGAAGGGGAGCCCCTCTGGGCTGGGTATCTTGAAGGGAGGGCCTCTAAGTGACCTGGGGGCTCAGATTAAAGTGGGCCGGGGGCAGGTACAGCCTGGGACATCCGCGAAGCTGCGAAAGCAGAGAATGAGTGTGGGCAGGGGCTGGGGAAGAGGGGCCGGCAGAGATCATGTTCTTCCTCAAATCACAGCTCCTCTGAGCAGCCACATCATCTGGCTCCCAGCTGAGGACAGACTTGGCTCCGGGTGTGCGCACGCACGCATGCGTGGGCGTGCGCAAGTGTGCACATATGTGTGCACGTGTGTGCGTGCATACCACCCCAGCCTCCGGTGTTGATGTGGCAGCTCCCGCCCATGCACCCCCACCGCTGCCTGGCTTCCTTATCTCCAGGCCGGCCTTTAGGGGGCTGGCTCCAGGATCCCCTCACCCCAGTGGCCCTGTTAGCACCTCCTCTCTCCCTTGTTAGCGCCTCACAGCCCCTCTTCCTCCTCCCGCCCCAGCTGGCCCCCCCAGAGAGAGGCCCTGTGGCTCGCAGCCCAGTTCTCGCCTTCTGATTCCACTGCAGCTTCTATTTTTCCAAGCTTGGTTCTTCTCCCAACCCCTAAGCCCCCTACCCTCTCCACTTCCCCCCTGCGCACGCAGAGACATCCTCTGCAGAACGGTGGAGCCTGGGGGATGAAGTTGGGTCCCCCCACAATCGAGCACCCACTCTCCTTCCAGCTGCGGCCGAAAGGCTGAGGCACAAAGTGAGCCCCACTCAGCCTTCCCAGCCTGGAGCGGGGCAGGGGGCTGCGGGAGGGGGCACGTTTTGGGAGGGAGCCCTGTACTGGGGGCAGAAGCTAAAAAATGGTGCCAACTCTGTAGCCCTCCCAGGGGCGAATCACCCCTCTGTGGCAGCACTAAAGAGGTGGGGTGAGGGGGCTGGAGCTCCTGGTGGAAATGTCCTTTTCTGCCCGCTCCCTCCAGGACTGCTGTGCCCAACCTGAGCCTGGGCTGCCGAGCGGGACAGGGTGGTCCCGTGCCCAGAGCCAGGTTGTCAGGCCTCCAGGACTACAGGTTTCCTCTACCGAAGGGCCCCTTCCCCGTGGGCTTTGATGTGTCTGCGAGGTTAGAGGAGGATGTTTGGCTTCAGGGCTGGGTGCCAGGATAAACTCCCTCTGCCCGCTGGGCCAAACCGCTGCCTCCTCACTGCCCGGCTCTCCTGCCTCCCCCATCCCTGCGCCTGGCCTCCTCCAAGGCCAGCGCTGCCCTGCCCGCCCACTGTGGTGGGCACCGAGCGGCCGCTGTTCCTGCTACTGAGGACAGGCCCTGTGGGCAAAGGCTGTCCTGGCCCCCGAGGCTGGCACTGGGGCTCCTGCCTGCTAGGTGACCAGGGTCCTGCTCCAGGTGGGGCTTGCGGGGCTGGACCCCGACCGCGGGTAGGGGTGGCAGTGAGGTGGAGCACGGGGGAAGGGGTGTCCACGTGGAGCTGCCTGCACAGGCTTCAGCTCTTCCAGACTTGCAGAGGTTCCAGATACGGGGATGACTCAGCCTGGAATGAGGAGGGGTGGGCGGTCCATGGGGGGACGGTGAGCAAGGGGATGTGAGGCCCTGAGCCCTGCAGGCTGCAGCTCCTGTCTTCGGGAGCCCCCAGCCCCTCAAGCCCCAGGGGCGGGGGAAGTTGCAGCTGCGGGGAGCTGCCTAGAGGTGTGGCTCTCGGGTGTCCACCATGTGTGTCGGGAAAGAGGCCCGGGGCAAGGGACCCAGCTAGCAGAGAGATGAGAGGGTAGGAGCAGGAGAGGAGGAAGGAAGGAGGATGAAGAGGGGCAGGGACAGGGACTGGAGTGTTGGGCCCCCGGGCCCACTTTGGAGTGTGGCACTGGGGGAGGGTGTCCCGGCGCAGAGGGCTGTGCGTGTGAGTGCGGCCTCGTTGCTGGAGTGGAGGTTAGGTGGGGAAGGGGTATTTCAGGTGGGCACTGTGTGTCTGGCAGGTGTTGGCCGAGTTCGAGAGCTGGGTGCTGAAAGGTGACGTGTGTGTTGGATGTGTAGGGGTGCAGAGTGTGTCCGTGCAGTCTACGTGGTAGAGAAAAACCCGGAGACGGCATCTGCGCAGTGACGGGCTCTGCTGGGGCAGGGCTGTGACGGTGCGTGCTTAAGCCAAGTCACATGTGCGGGTGGGTGCTGACGACTGGCCCCTCAGATCTGGGGAGTCGAGAGGCAGCCAGGCACGCCAGACCAGGGCTCCAAAGAGCAGGGGCTTCCTCCAGCCTCCCCTCATCCTGGGGAGCAGCACCCAGCATCCTGGAGCTGCGGTTTCTCCCCTTGGGCCCAGCCATGTGGTCTCTCTTGCAGGGCAGCTGAGAGACCCCTGAGTGCCAGGGGCTGGCCCCTGCAAGCCGCAGTGTGGGGTGTGCAGCTGAGTGGGGTGTCTTTCCACTCACATCTCCCTGTTCTGCTGTCCTGGCCTCCTTTTCGACCTGCGGGGGGGTCTGCTGGCAGGGCCACCAGCCGCTCCCTGGAGAGACCCACCTGTGCCAGCTGCCCTGGCCAGGGTAAACAGGGCGCTAAGTGTCTGGGCTGGTGCCTGCCTTGGGCTGGGCACTGCTGCTCCGCACGGAGCTCGGCTCCTGGCTGTGGCTTGGGTTGCTTCCTCCAGCTAAATGACAGGCCTGGTGCCCCAGGCTCCATGGGGGTCATGGTGCTGTTAAGCAGACGGATAATCAAGTTTGATTGGGAAGACATGTCACCGCCTCTAAAGAGGAGGGGGCTGTTGTGACTGTCTCCCTGGTGCTGTGAGGTCCTTGCCTCTCTCAGGCAGCACTGGTTGAATCCTCTGTTACCCGCAACACACACACACACACACACACACTCACACTCACACTCACTTGCACCCTAACCCTCTCCTCCAGGTTCTTGGCACAGTGCTCGGCAGGACTTCCCTTGTGAGTACAAACGCATCCCACCAGCAGAGGCTGGGACCTGCGTAGCTCGGCCTGTGCCGTGTTCCCTCTTGTCACAACCCAGGGTAGGGTTCAGAGAGGTTGAGCCCCATCCTCTAAGTCACCTGCATGATGACATGGACGTGTGCATGGTCCTCCAGACCCTGTGATGCCACCACCCAGCCTTGCCCAGTCCCTCCTCCCGGGACACAGGCCTAGAGGTGGCTCCTTCTCTCACTCTCCCAGGCTCCCCTCTCCTCACCTCCCCCTTGTTCTTTGCTCCCCTCCCCTGCCCTGGGGCTGACTCTGAGTGAGAGGTCCTCCCTCCTCCCTCTGACTCACCTGGGCCCCCACCTCCCAGGGCAGCCCCCCTCCCCCCGGTGGAGGGGGACTCGAGGAAAGGGGCAGGAAGAGGTTGGACCCCGGGCAGCCAGATCTGCTGGGGCTGGCTCCAGGGGCGGGCACAGAGCTGGCCAGGCTGCCTGGCATAGAGGGACAGAAGGAGGCCGAGCATGGGGCCACAGGGAGCAGGAGGAAGCCCTAAGCCTGGCAGCTGGGCCTGCCCATGCTGAGGAGGGGCCCTGGGGAGCAGGGGGAGAGTCTCCCTCAGGGGCAGCGGCAGGCCAGAGGCCCCCTCCCACCTCACAGCGGTGGGCTGGAGCAGGGCAGCACGGTGGGGCCAGTGGGCAGCGAGCAGACACCCAGGCCCCGCGTGGGTAGAGGGGTGCTGCCAGGCCTGGGGTCCTCTGTCATTGCCCATCTCTGCGTTTCTCTCTCTCTTGCCTTCTTTCCGTGGTTCCCTGTGTGTGCACGTGTCTGTCTCCCACTCACCTCCCTCTTTCCTTCTCTCGCGCCTTTTCTCCCCCTGGCTCTGCCATTTGGAGGGCTGCAGCTCTAGGATCTGGGGCCGGGTTCCCAGAGTGGAAGGTGGCTTTGTCCAGGGAGGCCTTTGAACCAAGCCCGTGGTCTCCAAAGAGCCACGTCCGGCTCCCTCCTTTCCTTGCCCAGGCCCTCCCTGGGGGTCCTTGGAGCCATCCTGCCCTTGCCAGGTGCCACGGGTCCTCTACCCTGTAATCGGAACTGCTTCCTCAGCAACTGGGGGCAAAGTCAGATCTCTCTCAAGTACCCCTGCAGGCAGTGCTCTGGGAGGCCGGGGTCTGGGCCACATCCCTGGGTGACCAGATGCCCGGCGTGCTCAGGTCAGTCCAGACCTGTGCCATTGCCTGGGTGTAATCATTAACAGTGCCCCAAAGTATCCTGGTTTGGACAATCAATTATATCCCCCAGGGCCCGGTCACAACCTGGAGAGGCTCACAGACTACCCTGCTCCCTTTCGCCTCCCAGGAGAGCTGTGTAGCCTACTTGGGCCTCGCCCAAGGACAACAGGGCCAGACAGCAAAGAGGGGAGCAAAAACTGTATAAATAGCCCCTTTTTGGGGGAGGCCTCTCAGCATTGGGCGGGGCGGGTCTGCTTGCTGGAGAGGGAGGAAGAAGAGTTGTGGTTGCCCCCAAGCAGCATGTAATTTAGGACTTATTTTGAGGCACTCTCTCCAGCTCCGGGTGGGGCTGAGGTTAATGTAAGGTTTAATGGGGTGGAGGGATGGATGGGGAGGAGAGGGAAGCCCTCCCACTGGGAAGGGCTGGGAAGGGGATCCTTCCCAAGACCCCTGCTCATTTCCGTCCCTGGGTCTGTTCCTAGGAGGTTTCTGAGACACCTCAGCCCTTGCTGTCAGGTGCTTTAGCCCCTCTCTGTCCCCAAGCCACAGGATGCTCCCAGTCCGATGACAGCAGGCTCTGCCCTAGTCTGACGGAGGAGGCACAGGCTCTGTCTGCAGGGAAACCTCAGTCCAAGGGAGAGGCAGGACACAGGCCCTGCCTTCAAAGATCATGATTTTAATTTTTCATCTTTATTTGTTCATGACTTTATCATTTGTATCTCTTCCTGGAACTTACACTTGTGATGCCAGGGACCTTATTCGGTCTCCCATAGCATCTTCAGCACTTGCCTAGCACCGCATAGGAGCTCAGTAAATATTTCCTAAATGAATGAACGAACTGGAAAACAGCACCAGATCCGAATGTCCCGGGTCAAGAGGCAAGAGTGGACAAAGTCTAGAGTCCTCCGGTGTTCCAGTTGCCTGCTATGGCCCTTCACTTTGCCGCCTCCCATCCCTCTGGCCACCAGCAGCCACTCTTTAGCCACCAGCAGCCAAGAGCTGCTGGCTCCGCCCTGAGGTTGGCCCCCTCTGGTCCCCTCTCCCACCTTGTTCCCTCGTCCTGCAACTGCCTTTGCTCCCAGCACCACATGACCAAATCCTGCCAGTCCTTCAAGGTCTGGCACAGAATCACCTCCTCCATGAAGCCCACTCAGATCCATCTGCCGGATCTCAACGTCCATAGCTCATCCTCTGGGCCTCTCCTCTCACTCTGTGTGGGGCTCTCGGACTCATTGCTTCCTTCACCTTTAGGCCACAAGGCCCTGGGGGCCAGGCTGGCCTGAAGCTGCTCTGGACCCTGGTGCCTCATGGGGGCTCAGTTGGAAGTGCCCGGGGGTCGCGTGGTGGTGTGTGCCCCTCGCTGCCCCTGCCTCTGGAGCTCTGGGGGGGCCTGTGGTGAGAGGCGTGTGTGGTTGTGGTTGGGGGGTAATCGCAGGAGCCA
>RJWJ010018014.1:0-32183 GCA_004363605.1 Indri indri
GAGAGTGAAGAACACACAAGCGGAAGCACAAGCTGCCGGGCAGACTCGGGAAGAACACGAGAAGAGAATCCGTCTTCCCAATGGAAGAAGGCGTGGAAAGCTGAGGCTGGGTGACATCATAACCTATGCATCAGTCTCTCCCCAAATTGTCCCAAATCTTGGCTCCCCCATCCCTGAGTGAACCAGTCCCCGGCCCAACGAGGGGAGAGTAGCTTAGCAATGCCCAGTCCAGAGACAGGCTCGAGCTGCTCTGCCAGGGGAGGCTGCTCCTGGGAAGCCGCTTTCAGAAGCCTCGAGCTGTGCCGTGTGTCAGAACAGGCTTAGCACTTCTCCTGCTCTGTGCTCTTCCTGTTCCAAAGCAAGAAGCATCCAGCCTGAATAAGGCAACGGGCTTCACACCCTACCTCTGAGTAATACCGTCAGGCCCTCTGGTTCTTATTCTGCCCGGTGGCGTCCAGAAATAGAAGGCTGCCAGTGTGCGGGCACCGTGGAGCCCAGGTCAGACGAGGTGAAGGTGAGCCCTGTCCTGCCACGAGTCATAAACAGCTCTCCTCTTGAGCCTTCTCACACCCCCTCCTCCCCACTCCTCCATCTTCTCTTTAGTGGGACATCAGTCAGGATAGGTTGGATCATGCTGGGGTAACAAACAGCCCCCAGCCCCAAACCTGAGTGACTCGCAGCGACAAAAGCTTATTTCTTGTTCACGCTACATGCCCATTGTGCGTTGGTGGAAGGTGGGATGAGAGGGTCTGCTCATCACCGTCACTCAGGGACTCGAACTTCGCAGGTGCCATGCCAGGGAACTCTAAAGGGCCTTGCAGAAACGCGTGGGCCTGGGAGTCAGACTCTCCACTTCTACTCACAACACGTGGGCCACGGCCCACCCAATCTCAAAAGGGCCAGCAAGTGCAGTCCTCCTGTGAGCCCAGAGTGCGGAGACCTGGAAATAGTTAACAAATGGCCCTAATGACTAAGATAAATGGAAAGATGTGGTTTTTGGGTCAGGAAACCCTGAGGTGCAATCTTAACTCCACCCTTCCTAGCTATGCGACATTTAGCAAATTATTTGTTTGTAATCCTGTTTCCTCTTCTGGAAAGTGAGGAAATAATGCGTTCCTAGGGACATCTGCTAGTGCGTAGCACGTGAAATAGGGCATTTAGTTGGGTACAGTGGCTCACATCTGCAATCCCAGTGCTTTGGGAGGCTGAGGTGGGAGGATCACTTGAGACCAGGATTTCAAGACCAGCCTGAGCAACATAGTGAGACCCTGTCTCTATAAAAAATTTTAAAAATTAGCCAGGTGTGGTGATCCATGCCTGTAGTCCCTCTTGGGAGGCCGAGGCAGGAGGACGGCTTGAGCCCGGTAGTTCAAGGCTGCACTGAGCTGTGACGGCACCACTGCACTCCGGCCTGGGAGACAGAGAGAGATCCTGTCTCTAAAAACTAAATAAATAAAATAATAAAATAGGGCATTAACAGATTGTATTTCCCTTCTTTCCTTTTCCTATTCAAATACTTGATTGCAGGATACCTCACGTGAAGGTTTTATTCTTCTCCATTTATGTGGTGGACTTGGGTTTTCTGTCCTCTCCCCTCCGCCACCACTGGACCTTACACCGCTCACCAATGGGGGGAGGGAAGTCGTTCAGCACAATGATTCCTGCAGGTTATGTCACAAACACAGCCCATGAGAGGAAAGTTGTACAGAGGATATTTTTGAGTCAATTGATTGATTAATTAATTTGTTATTTAACTTGACAATGTGTCACCCTGAACAGTGAAGGCTTAGGGCACAGCAGAACTTGCAGTGCAGTGTTGAGGGGTGTCCATACAACGGGTTGGGATGGGAACTGGAAGGATAAAGAATAAACTGGTGGTGGAGTAGAAAGAGGAAGAGGAGAGAATATGGGACAGGGGGATTTTTGGGGTGTGTCGACTGAAAGGCAACCAAAGAGGAACTTTAGAAAACGTTTGTATTATCTTAGGGCTTTGCAGTACATTCCTAATTTGCAAACATCGTACCAGGTTGTTTCTGGTCACGTCTTTCCAGCCCTTGCAGGGGCTGACACAGGAAGGCAATGGGATTCTTGATGTTGTCATTTTCTGGACAGAAGGGGTGTGGAAAAGAAAAATGGAGAAGGTGAGAAAATGAAGGTGGAAGATCTGGAATATCTGGGCCAACAGATAAAGATGGAAGGATAGAGAAAAGCTTCCCTAATCCTCCCCTACAACCCATATTTTACCCTCCTCCGCTTCCAGAATTATTTAACTCTATGGGAATCACATCCAACAAAAATTTCCTACTCACCTATTACGAACACATATCTATTTTTACTTTAAATTGATTAAGACTCCTTTATTTAGATTTTATGAAGTTTCGAGAGCGGTTCAAAAATAAATATAATTTTTTCCTTGCAGTGCTGTGAAGATAAACGATTTACAGAATCTCTCGTTCCATTTCTAACGGAGGCGCTCTGGGCAAAGTCGTTCCTTGCCCGGCACCATGGTCTATAGCGTGCATCGTGCCCATCACCATAAGACGTAAGACGCAAGACATCCTGTTCTACCTTTCACAAATCTGCATAACCCCCTCTTAAATGAGGACGACTCACGGCCTATACATTCCATGATTATTGTCTGTCCTTCTGATGAGAACTGGATTTGATTGATTGCAGAACCACAGCTCTCAAGCTCAATAAGCTTCTGCCTCGTCCACGAATGCTAGAACTGAGGCTAACAGGTGTTTGTACTTGCATGACTCCTTTTTATGCTTAGAGTGCTCTGCACTCGTAAGATTCCCCTCTCACCTTCTGCCCTTCCCTATAACAAGTGACTAAAATTCTTAGGCTTTCCTTCTTGGAAAGTTGCTCCTATATTTTTGTGGGTGTGGTGTGCATTTGTTTCTGCCACCCAACATCCATTCATCCTCTTTCTGGTAACCACATCCTCGTTTCCCTCTGGGAAATGGCGCCCTCCCCCACTCTTAGTCTATACAGCTGAGGTGACACTCTGCCTGTTCCACAGCAGGGGCATGCTCAAAGGTCAAGGTGTTGAGTGCATAGCCGCCCCGCCCCATCTACAACAGGTGTGGTTCAGCAGCGTTGGGCGTAGGGCTCTATCAAGGCTAATTAGACACAAAGAGCGGTGCACTGGCACTGCAGGGAAAGGGATTTTGCTTTTCTTGCAGTGCAGAAAACTTAGAGGCTTTAAGGGCTGGAGCTGCCATTACCATCTGGCTACAACCACCATCTGGCTTATCACATGATGGCTGCGAAGAAAGCCAATGCAACTGAAGACACAGTGTAAAAGATTAAAAAGAAAAAAAAAAAAAAAAAAAACCTGGGGCTCACGATAGTATTTTTGAGCTCCAAAACCTAGTTTTTCTTGAAACTGGACCTGGCCCTGAGATTGTCATGTTATATAAACTGATTAGTTTTCACTTTAATTAAGCCAATTTGGGCTGAATTTCCTGTCACTGGAAGCCAAAGGAATTCTTACTGATACATTAGTGAAAAAGCATTTTTTTATGCCTGAAAATGGGGCCATCTGAAAAATCAAAGGCAGAGGAACAGAAGTATGCTGGAAAAGGAAAGGATCTTGTGGAATAACCAGCTCCAACCCCATTAACCATAAGATGAGGAAGCTGAGGGTCTAGGAGGGGCTGTCCGTGCGCGTGCTCGCAGTTGCTAGCGGGAGAGGTGGGAGCACGCCCTGGACTGGCCATCTCCTTCTCTTTGTTGCCTCGTCCCAGTCAGATTGGAACGGAGCTCATTTCCTGCAAGGGTGTCCTTTCTGGTTTGTTTCCAACCACCCTCAAGAGCTCACCGTGCCGAGCCACCCCTTTCTTCCCTCTCTCCCTCTTTCTCCTCTCCTTTCTTCTCTCCTATTTGATGTATTTCTTTAAAATTTTTTATTTTGAAATATTTCAAACACACAGAAAGAACAGAAGTCAAATCACAGACACCATGTACTTCGATCTAGATTCACAAATGCTAACGTTCTGCCATCTTCCTGAGATTTTTCTTTCATTAGGAAAAGATAAGACACTGTAGTTATAGCCGAAGTCTCACTGCCTTGCCCATCCCTTTGCTTCCCTTGTGTCCTCTCCAGCAGTAAACACTATCTTAGACATACTTGTATTTTCCTTAATAGTGCTTTGTGCTTGAAATACACCAATAGGAGATACTTTGGTGTTGGGCTTTATACTTTTAGGTCAGCAGGATTGTACGTATTCAGCTGCAGCTTGCTTTTCTCACTCTGTGTTATGTTTTGAGATTTACTTATGTTGGTAGAGGTAGATTTCTTAGTCTTTATTTTTGTAAAAATGCATTTATTTTGTCCTGTGTCCCGAATGACAGTTTAGCTGGTTATAGAAACCTAGGCCAATGGTGCTTTTGCCCCATTACGGCATTGTCCGGCACTGTCACTTATGTTACGTTGAGAAGTCGGCTGCCAGTTTCAATCTTTATTTATGGGGTGGGGAAGGAGCCTATCCTTAATTTTTGTTTGCTTTAAGACATTACCTGTGATTTTGATTTTGATTATTTCATTTCCTTGAGGGTCATTCATCAATGTTGGAAAATACTTTACCATTATCTATTCAAATACTGTTTCTCCCATATTCTCTCTGTCCTTTCATTCTGGAACTCCTATTAGATGTATGTGGGATCTACGCAGCTTAAACTGTTTAGCCTAATCCTTTCTTTTGTACTTTCTTGCTGCTTTGCAGTCTAATTTCCTCAAATTTATCTTCCAGCCTACTCATTCTCTCTTCAAGGGTGTTTAATCCATTACTTATTCTGTTCATTGGGTTTTTAATTTTATTTGCTACTTTTCCCATACCTAGATGTTGTATTAATATTTGGTTCTTTTCTAAAGTTGCCTGTTCTTTGTTCATAGGATCTTGCTTTTTTATTAATAGCTTGAATTCTTTTATTTACATTTTCAATAATTTTAAATAGCTTTTTACATATTTTTTCAGATGCTTCTGTTCAAGTTCTAGAAGTGTAATTATCATGTAGTTTGTGCAGCCATATGGTGAACTGATTTTTTGTGGGATGTTCTTTCTTCCTTTGGAAATTCTGCGGCTTGGCTTTCTAACGTATTTCTGCTCTGGTTTCTAGTGAGCACCCTAGGAGTATCACTGTCAGGGAATCAATTTTTATGATATATTTTATGATATAGTTTCACCTTGATAGTTTCCTATCAGTATAAAATAAGACTTTAAACATCTAAGAAATGCAGTCCTGGGTTTGATTTCTCAGCGGGGAAAAAAAGGTTTCCCCAAATAGACACAGACAGTGAGAGACAGAGACAGCTTACTCGTCACTGCCTTGTGCTGATGGCTCTGTGTGTGTGTGTGTGTGTGTGTGTGTGCGCACGCGTGTGCATGTAGTTGCACTAGGGTTGCAGTCCTTTGAGGATTCTGATCTTATGCTTTTCATATTGCTCAGGCCCAAAGTTTTGTGTCCTTTCTCTACATGGAAGAAAACAAAACCCAACTCCATAGGTTATTGGCATCAAAAGCCACTCCTTCTATTGCTATAAAACCTGCTCATATTTACTGATATGATTTTCTTAATTCCCTCTTTTTTTCCTGAAATCTGGGAATTTCCCCATCTTTCTTGTGACTCCAGCATTTTAATTTATCTGTATTCTATCCAACACTTTTTGGTGTGCGCAGTGAAAAGGTTTTCAAGCTATCTTGGTGCTCCTCGCCCAGTTTCTGCTCCTGGCTGGATGCCCTTGGCCACGTTTTTCTGTTGATGATACTGATAAAGTCTCCATGAAGATTTCTGGGCCCTACTGTATTCTCGTAGGTGCAAGGTTTTAGTCTTGGCTAAGCTCTGTGTCCTCCTTTCTGGTGTCCCACGGGCTTAGCTGGCTGGGCTCTCTGCAGCAGCTGCTCTGGGTCCCTCATGTCACCCGCAGGCATGGTCCTGTGCCTCAAGGTGCATCCCTCCTACCTCTCATTCCTGTTGCCACATAGGACACTGTAGGGCTCTCTTTTTTTTTTTTATTTTATTTTTTATTTTTTTTGAGACAGAGTCTCGCTTTGTTGCCCGGGCTAGAGTGAGTGCCGTGGTGTCAGCCTAGCTCACAGCAACCTCAAACTCCTGGGCTCAAGCAATCCTTCTGCCTCAGCCTCTCAAGTAGCTGGGACTACAGGCATGTGCCACCATGCCCGGCTAATTTTTTCTATATATATTTTTAGTTGTCCAGATCATTTCTTTCTATTTTTTAGTAGAGACAGGGTCTCGCTCTTGCTCAGGCTGGTCTCGAACTCCTGACCTTGAGCAATCCACCCGCCTCAGCCTCCCAGAGTGCTAGGATTACAGGCGTGAGCCACCGCGCCCGGCCTGTAGGGCTCTCTTGACACATGCAATCCCTTGCCCAGCCCGGCCAGGCTGCAGGTGGGGAGACGGGCATCACCACTGGCTTGCTTCCATCACAGGCACCGCCGAGAGCTGAGGCTTACATCACGATGCTGCCTCACTATTCTGGGATCTGAATCCCCAGGTGGCTGCTAGAGAGACTGGGAGGTCAACCCAGAAGTGCCACAGAGTTGATGTCACATGGGACAACTTTCACCAGAGGGAGACAAGAGCTGGCATAAAAATTCTTCTCCCTTCCACCCCTAAGGTGGACTAGCAAACATGCAGTGCTTTCAGGTGGCCTCTTTGAAGACATCCTGAGAGATGTAGCAATCAACTATGCTTGTTATAAAAGCTGTGAAATAACCCCTTAAATGTACTCTCCTACATTTCCTGACTCTCTCCTATTTTTTGCACACTCCGGCTTCCCTGGAGTTGTACCCCCCTATATACTCTTAATACCCAAGAATTAGCCTCAGCTCCATTTCTAAGGAACTCTCGCTAGCATGTGCTATCTTTCTGGAACCTGTAACTTGCCACTTTGTTACTAATCAGGCAACGATTGGTGGCAGACGAAAGCCTCTGCAAGAAGAAAGTACATCCCTCCCATTGTTTTTTTATATGGGTATCAGCCTTGAACAGTCATGCAAAGCTTCCACGCTTTCTACCACACAACCACATTGTATCCTGGTGCTGAATTCAGGCAAAGTGGAGATAGTATGTGGAAAGGGCTTGCAGCACAAGACCTCGGTGGTGCTGAAGGGAGACAACTTCTAGATTCATGTCGTGAGCTGCAAGTCCTTGAACTGCTCAACCCTTTCTTCGGTTTACATAATAAACTTAAAAAGTGGACAATGATGGGGCCCAAGAAATCCCCCTGGTGCTGTTATTTTCTCTTTCTTTTTGTTGAACGAATCATCTTTTCCGGCCATGCTCCTGCTGAATCTGCAGGGTACTTCTGATAGTCATCTTCATTTTAAATTTAAGGCTCTCGAAAATTTCATAGTGAAAACAATGTCCTCCACACAGTGCATTACCACCAGGAAAATGTTACATGGAAACGTTTAATCATGAAATCTCAGAGTATGAGAGGTAGAGGAACCCCACCGCAGTGCAAGTGCATGGTATCTGGGAGGGATCCACTATTCGTTGCAAGACTGAGCAAATTTAAATGAGAGCACATAAAATGGTGAAAGGTGTAGAGGAGTGGGAATAAGGAGAAATGAGATTTAGACCAACTAGCAATAGGCCCATGAATAGGTCTGTGGCCCACGAATAGGTCATTTAACCCATATATCCTGAAACGGACCTCTGAACACCCTTCCTATATAGGGAGAAATCCCTGGAAAGGGAGGAGACAGAATCTTGCCTCCTACTGTGGAAGCTGAGGAGGGTCAGATGTTCCCTCTCTTAGCATCCTGGCAACTGAAGAGCAGATAGATAATCTCATCTCAGCCAATTCATTGATCCCACACAGGACTTTGAATCTAGAGCCAATGATGCTGTAAGGTGAGTGGCCATTTGGAATTCATTTGGGTGGTGGCAGCGTCCTCTCCTTTTGGGGTCAGTGGTGGCAACGGGCCAGCTGTTGGAACAGCGGTGCCCATTGGCACCCTCCCTGTGGCATGTCACAGCTGCAGTTCTGGCCTTTCCCTGCTGTGGATTCCTGCATAGTTTCTGAGTGGGGATCTGCAGCCGTGCTGTGGGGTCTGGGAACTATGCGACATCATTGCAATACGCTCCTCTGCTGCTTAATTTAACGGCGTTAATTACTCTTGCTTGGAACCAAACACCCTAATCGTGGAAGGTCTAAAGTTTCTCCTGTGTTCATAAAATCCCACAAACTGCTATGCGATTCTTTGGATTCTGCAGAACACTTTTATACATATGGTCTTATTTCATCCTCCAAATAACCATGTGGGAATGCTTTATTTAATGCTTCACATGGATGGGGATCAATGAAGGTCACCAGGACTGGTGGCTTGCTTAATGTGGCAGTGGGGGCAGGGCTCATGCCCAGGTAAATTCCTTGCACTTTTTCTATGTCACTACTGGACCCAGGGCTGGGTTCAGATGCGATCATGGACATGAAGGTGCCGTCTAATCTGAAGAGCACTGTATGGAGGTTATTGCTGTTTAAGGTCACCCAGGGAGAAGGCGGCAGCCATGCAACGTGAAGGCAGACATTCCTGGTTCTAGTCCAGCATCACTTCATTTTTTCATACTCCCTCCCTCCAAAGGAATGCTTTTATCTAGTTAAATTGACAGGTTACTTGTTTGAGGCCTACTTATTTTTACAGGTGGTTTTGGCACAGAAGTAAGACATTTTTTGGCTATGTTTAAAGAATTCAAGAAATCTTTTCATGGTATTTTTAAGAGCCACATCAAAACGTGTCCACTGACACCCTGACCCCGTAATGGTTTACTCCAGGTCACCTGACTATAACGGAGATTTATCCACACCTCTTACGTGCACGTATAATAACAATGGAGAATTTGCTCTAATTATCCCAACACTCTCCAAACAGTCCTAACAGTATTGCTTTCTCAGTGCTGTCTCTCCTGCCCTTTCTTCTTATTAAGCCTTGTGACTTAATCACATCCCTTGACATTCCTTGGCAGCCTCTTATCTCCCGGTGGAAAGAAAGCCAGGTAAGCAGAGGAAGAGAGACACAGGCAACACCCCAATTAGTAGTAACTGCTGAGCAAATGGAAACGGTAGAAATGAAATGATCTCCACTGACCATGCAAGACTCAAGTAGCTAAGAGGAAAAGAACGAATCCATTATGAATCCAAGAACGTGATGGCGGCCATAGGCAGGTGGGGTGGCGGGGAGAGGTGATTTCTTCCCCACCGGCCTTTTCAACAAGCAAAATGACTGACAGTCTCGCCCGCAGACATGCTTATGCCAATGTGGGGAAGGCGGGGACAGGGCAATAATAATTGCGACAACAAATGTATTTACATAGCGTTTTACAGTTTGCAAAGTGAGGCGAGCGGAGCAGTTTCCTCCCTCTTGTATATGAGGAAACAGCCTCCAAGGTGTTTAGAGGTTTGCCAGGCATCACACAGCCATTAAGTGGCGGAGCCAGGAATCGAGCCAAGTGTTGTCACAGGGAGTGGGGGGATGAAAAAAGAAGGAAGAAACAACAAAGAAATAAGGAGAGATGATTAAGAGAGTGAGTGGGAGGAAAGGCAACAGAGAAATCTCTCGTGACAACAAAACAGAACTAAAAAGACTGATAGTGATAAACTGTCCGGCCCTGTATGGATCTGAGAGGACAGAATCCCGGCCGAGCACAGGTAGTATAAATGATGCGCCATCATTACTTGGACACCAAGATAGACACAGAATTTTTAAAAATCCTCATCATAATGATTTAAAAAACAAAATAAAACACACTGACCATACAGAGCCATGACTTACTTCTCACATATATATATTTTTTTTTTTTTTGGTGATACTTTTGACGTATTCTGTCCTATTTTTAACATTTGGGAGGCATTTGTTTGTTGTGAAGCTCCAGGGGTAGGGAGGGGCACGGCTGTGCTGTATTGCACATGTACCCTGCTCACAAGATGCACTAACGTGTGTTTCTTACTTCTGCCTGTTACCTTTCCCTTAAAACGGACCAAGCATATTCCTAGATCGCTTCCCCAGTAACGATGGGGCTGGATTTACTCAGCTGGAAATATACGTCCTGACCTCTGATTTGTTAACCACTCTGCTTCACAAAGGCCCAGACTCTAGCTCAAATTCTGGAAGCTCCATTCCTACTATGGCCAAAATGCCAGCAGTGACTTTGCTCGGAGGATGATCTGAAGCAGCAATGTTTGTTTTGTGTGTGGTAAGGCAGAGCTGTGTTTACAGAAAAAAAAAAAAAGGAAAATAGAGAATCTTTCCTTATCTACTCATCTTAGCTAAATCCTAGTGCGAGTGAAGGTTGTATCTCTAAGCTGTTCCCCAGTCTACAAAAAGCCAAATCTGTCCCAGAGACTCTCAGCTGTGAGTGTCAGCACCCCAGGGTGAGTCTACAGGCCCGTTACACGAAACAGACCATCTAGCTGGTTAGTGGGTGGCACCAGAGGGCGTGTTGGGAGCGAACACAGTTGCTGAACATGATCTTAAATCAAAAGTTGGAAACACAAATTGCCCAGTAATGCACCATTTACTTCTTCAATCTACTTCTGTTTTTAGAATAAACCATCTGTCGGTGGTAATTTGGTGAAAAATTTTATTATCTATTTTGTTTATTAATAGTTTGATCTTTCTGAAAATAACCCTAGTCACGCTTAAACCATTATCCCCTAATTTTCAAATCTGGGGAATAGACTAGATTCGTTTTTCAGTCACCATTCATGGTTTCACAGAAATGGATTTTATCTTCTTCTAGCGTTTTCTGTCTCTTGGAAGTAATACGATTGTTGTTGTTGTTAGTTTGCCAGTCGTATCTGTTTGCAAATGGCAGAGTTTCTATCATTTTATTTTAATTCTTCTTTTGTTTTTTTCCATACTAAATAGAGTTTTAGAGTTAGATAGCTTTGGATTCAAATCCTGGCTCTTTTGCTTTATTATCTATGTAAACTTGTACGAAGGTTTTATATTTGTAATGTCAGGACATAAATATTTACTTTAAACGGTCATGAAAGGATTAAGTCAGACATAAAAATGACTTACACAAGGTAAACACTCCAAAGATATTATTTAATATAATAGTTTTCTCCCCTAATTTAGTTTTATTATTTCTTTCTTGAATTTGGCACCAGGGAGCGGTAGTCGTGGCCGAGCGGTGAAACCGGTAGACGGGAATTTGGCACCAGAAATCTAATGTAATATTCAAATGAGGATATGCTGTATTTTTGGACATGATCAAGATATATAAATAATATAATAAATGTTCTTTGATGTTTAAAAGCCAACATATAAATTATTCT
The DNA here is from genome assembly GCA_004363605.1 of Indri indri. Classification (NCBI taxonomy): domain Eukaryota; kingdom Metazoa; phylum Chordata; class Mammalia; order Primates; family Indriidae; genus Indri; species Indri indri. Next base: position 11,312 of record RJWJ010018014.1, read on the forward strand.
TTTCTTTATTTTTAGCTAAATAAAGACAGGAAGTCTTAAATCTTTAAAATCCAAAGAATTTTCATTCAACATGAAATTTATTTTTAGAAGAATTAAAAGAAAATAATTGAAAAATGCATTAAACATTATTATATTCATAAGTGGATTTAGTGATCCACACAGTTCTACAGGCATTTATGAATTTTGCCCCAAAACAATGAGATCAGATTGACCAGCAATCAAACAGTTCAGTATTTTTCATCATCAAATAAGTATGGCCAACAGTGCAACCCGTACTGCTGACTCGGAGATCCACAATGCAGACTGCAACGTGCAAAAGGCTTTTATATGTCTTGCAGTAAACAAACATGCTCTAAATGTTAATGAATCCTAAATTTTACAAATTTATTTTTACTATGGGACCCCTTTTGTTCATGGACATCTAGGAACAGTGGTGTGGACTGAAGGCTGTGTCTTCATGTCTCAAATTCATATGTTGAACCTGAAATACCCAATGTGCTGGGACCAAGGTGGGGGTGCCTTTGGGAGGTAATGAAAGTCTTGAGCACAGAGTCCTTATAAATGGGATTATGCTCTTATAAGAAGAAACGTGAGAGAGATAATCTCTCTCCCTCTCTCTTTCTCTCTCTCTCTTTTTACCATGTGAACATAAGAGGAGAAGAAGGCCATCTGCAAACCAGGACACAGGCCCTCACCAGACACTGGATCTGCCAGCCCCTCGTCTTGGACTTCCCAGCTTCCAGAACTCTGATAAATAAATTTCTGTGGTTTAAGCCATCCAGTCCATTGCATTTTGTCATGGCAGCTCAAATTGACTAAGACAAACATATAACAGAGCTAATCTCCTGAGGAACACAGTTTGGGAAACACGAATCTCTTGGGTAGTACCAAAATCCTATAGCATAAAAACAAAAACCAAACAATAAGCGACAATAGCAACACCAACAACAAAAGCCAGACTTGTAAATGTAGTTTCATACACATAAATGACATAGTTAATGAACAACTTCATTAATAAAGATCTTGTTTACACCTTTTAAGATTATCAATAATCATCTGGTTTAAGTAATATATTCCACTTCACTAAACAGCACCGCGGTCATGAGAGCCTGTGAGTCACTGTGAATGCCTTTGAGTTTTAATCGTTTTGGCTCTCACACAGGGACACGAGCCAGTCAGTCAGGACTGTCAGCTGATACTTATGAAGCATACTTTTTTAGGTTTATTCATAATTACTTTTGCACCATGGATTATAAGTTAATAGAATGCAGCACGTTCTGATGGTTAGGAGCTAGGGCTTGAAGCCAGAGAGTGGTGAACTTGAGGTGCTCCAGGTGTAGACACCTCGTGTATCTGTGCCTCAGCTGCATCATATGTGAAATGGGGACATTTTCTACTTCCTGAAGTTGTTTGAGGATTAAATGAAACCATATAAAAATGCTCAGCATACTACCAGACCTATAATAAATGCTTAATAAATGTTCACTGTTATTTTATGAACTGCAGATCATGAGGTTATTCATCCTTTTTTCTTTTGTGAATAATAACCTTCTTTATCCTCAGAATATATATAGCCCCTGAAATGCCAGTGTAGCCAGCGAGTTTCTACATCCAGACTGATATTTACCTACATGCTATTTAAAAATCATTTGGCTTTCAAGTCAAAATCCTAAGGGAGAGTTATTATTATATGAGGGCTTTTGAAGGTCTCCTTTCATACCTTCTCCCAGAGCGCGTTTCTGAGGAGAGCGGCAGAAACTACAGGGAAGCGGGGCAGCTGTTCTGCGCTCACAGGTACTTTGGAAGAGTTTTCGATGATTGACATTTCAGCGGCAGGGCAGGCAGGGAAAGAAAAGAGGCAGCGTCCCTGCATCACTCACGCTCCTGTCATGGCCCCCACGGAAACCCAACGCCGTTTTGAGGGCTGCCGGGTCAAAATCAATGCTCCTAGCGAGACGCCATGCCGACAGGAGTGAATCGGGGCTGAGGTTTCTGGAAGTCTAGCAGGGACATTGGTCTGAGGACTTCCTTAGCAAAGTCAAGAACGAGTGTCAAGTCTCATGGTCGATACTGCAAAGTGGTACGTCCCGATACTCTTTCCCGGCCTCCTTTTCCCTGGCCTGTGTTTATTTTAGGGTCTGGTAAAGCTTCCGGGGGAAAAAAGGAGCAGGAGTAATTTGAAGGGGGCCTGAGGGGGAGGGGAGGAGGCAGAGAGAAAGGAAGAGGAGGAGGAAGGGGAAGGGCAGGGATGAAGGCAGGGAGGCAGGAAGGGAAGGGAAGGAAAAGCCCCGACTTTTCCAGTTTCAGTTTTGGCTACTGGGTGGCCTCCTGGTAGGTCGATGGCCTCCATTCTCCAGCCCGCCCTGTGTGCGCATGTCCCTGAACTGTGACTGCCGCACCTCCCGCCAGGAAGCAGGTCTATTTTTCCATCTCTTGAAGCTGAACTGGTCTTGTGACTTTCTTTGGACAATAAAAGGAGGCAAAGTGATATCGAATGGTTCTGAGGCTGGGGTTCAAGAGGCCTAGCATGCCTAGCCCTCGCCGGGAAAGGCCGCTTGGCTGCCGGCCGGAAGGAGCCCCGGTGAGACTGCAGGGCCACGAGAAACACAGGGGCCCCATCTGCAGGGGCTGATCCGCCCTGCTGACCCTGGACAACCAAGTAGGGCTGCGCAGGTGAACCAGCCTCCACGTGTAGATGTCGGCTGAATAAACGGTGGTGGTTGCATGTCCCGGCTTGGGGTGTCTTGTTGAGCAGCAGTAGAGAAATGACACAGAAACAGAAGTAGGGGTCTGAGGGTATTCCTCCCTCTGCTCTGGCTCCCCTGTCTTGAATGTTTGTGCTGTGTGGGGGCATTCAAGGCTGAACGATGTCACAGCTGGAGTTTCCCAGCCATCGACAACCGCAAGAGAAAGCACAGGCTTCTTGTTTAGTGAGGCAGATCCTGGTTTAATCCAGGTGTGTTGTTACTTGCAGCTCAGCACACCCTCGACTGAAATAAGGTGTCACTGAAAGTCTGACTGGAGTTGGGCGGTCAGTGATGGCAGGTATGGCATGGCACACGGGGAGTGACAGTGGCCCGGGGGTTGTAGAATCCCAGCGCATTCATTCATTCATTCATTCATTCTGTTAGTCATTACTGCGTGCCGATCCGCAGACCTGCGAGTGGAGGGGAAATCGCACCAAGTCCTACCTTGCCCCCCAGGAACCCCCTTTCAGACATCTCTGGCAGGATCCTCATTACACTGCAGACCCTTCTCCCGTGTTGGAAAGTGACTTCTACGTAAGCCATAACGTGCCCACTCACTGCATTCACTCGCTGGCCACAGTCCCACTTTCTGGTGCCTCCCAGACTGTCGCTCTGAGGTGTGCCCACGAGGGAGGGGGGCGGAGGGAATACACAGGCCGGGGGTGGCGGGGATGGCGGAGCGTGCGGCGCACAGAGCTACAAAGCCAGTTCATAGAAGTCTGAATGTTCTTCGAAATCCTGCTTCGTCTTAAGCATTCAAAAATGTGGGAGAGATTAAACCGAATCTTGGTTTGTTTTAATACAGACATCACGTTTATATTTCTTACCGAGGAATAAATTTGGTCCTTGAGGGACATATGCCACATTTATTTTGTGGCTTCCATACCTCTGCTTCCGAGGAAATGAGCCTATGCCATTCTCTGCAATAATAATAGTTATTTGTTGTTTTTTAACACCTACAATATGCCAACCACTGCGCTAGGCTCTTCACTCTCATAGGCCATGTAATTCTCACGACAGCCCTAGGTGGTATTATTTTCTCCATATCAAAGATGAAAAAATTAAAGTTCAGAGATTTAAAATGATATTTTTTTTCCTAGGCCTCCAAGCCAGTAAAGTGGAAATGATATTTAAACCCAGTTCTCAAGATCTTCAAAGCTCATCATTTATACTACAACTTGCCCTTAATAAGCAACAGCCTCACATTTTCAGAGACAACCTTTTTCTTATCTTCTCCAAATATCCTTGGGGGAAAAGGAAACTAAAAGAGAATTACATTCCCATTTTCAAAAAGGAATCATAAATTGGTAGGCATTCATTAATTAGAGAAAATAGAAGGAAGAGGCAGAGGTTTTCTTCCTTTCTTTTTTTTTTTTTTAAGTCATTCTATCTCAGAAAGCCTGGAGCCCATTTGAACACACCTATTGGAATCCTAGATACATATGTGTGGTGAATAAAACTCCAGGAACCTGGAAGGAAATCTTAATCACCTGGCAAGATCAAAGAGGCAAGGTGAAGAAATAGGTGTTGTTCCCTACGATGGAGACCTTCTCCGAGACAGCTGTGGGGAGGCCATGGTATCAGTGAATTGGAAGTGATTTTGGAAAACAAACAAAAAATATCAATATGAGGAGCTTCAAAGCTAATCCAAGAAACTTCTAAAATACATGAAAAGCAGAAAGTTAGTGAGAGAGAGAACACTGGAGAGACTGAATAGACTGAATTCTGATTCAGTCTGTTTCACTGCTTCAGTCTATACCAAGAAATATGTTAAACCAGTGGTTCTTGTGTCTTGTTCGTGCCCCAGAGCCACCTTGTTAAAACACAGATCTCGGGGCCTTACCTCCAGGTTTCCTGATTCAGTAGGTGCAGGGGTGGTGCCTGAAAATTTGCGTTTCTACTGTGTTCATAGGTGACACTGACGCTGCAGGTTCGGGGCCACACTTTGACCACCACTAACTCCTGAACTATTCTTGGAACCAGCCGGGCTGGCGATGTGGATACACAGGGTGTCCTGAGCCTGAGGAATGGAACAGAGCAGACTGGCCGGTATCCTATGGGCCACACTTCCACGCTATCCGTCAGCTAGGTGAGCAGAGAGCAGTTTCTTGGTGTGACCCACTTACATAACAAGGGCTAAGGGAAGAAGTTACACTTTAGAGGTAGACTTCACCCTAACCCTAACTCTAACTGGACCTGAATGCAAATACTAGCTCCGATGTTTAATAGCCATGCAAATTTGGGTAAGGCACTTCATCTCTTCAAGTTTCCTTTTGCTTATCTGCACCCAGGAGATCACAGTACCTAATCTGTACAATTTTTATGACAACTAAAGAAGAATAGGTGAAGAACCTGCTGCCACAAAGTAGATGTTCAAGAATTGATATCGTTTCAGTAAACTGGGCAAACTCATCCAAATTCCCCTGAGGCTTGCTGGTTGAGGGTATTAACACTGGAAAAATGAGGTCAGAGCCAACTTGAGTTATTCCTCCTGGCTTGAGCCTGACTCTATGTCAGGACTGTGGCTTCAGGGAGTTAAGGCTAGTTTGAAGAGCAATCTACAAACCAGGGGTTATTATTAGACTTCTGTAAGAATGAGAGCTATCTGGCCCTCAACTCACAACTTGGGTAACTGCCAAATGAGGGGATGGGAAGACCTGAGCTCTTCCACCAAAGCAAAGAATTCTTAAGCCTTATGACCTTTTACCACTTTTCTTCCAGCTCTATATATAAACCTTTCATCTTGGCGCCCCTAGACTCAGGAAAAAGGAAATGCCTAAAGACATGTCTCAGAAGCAGCATGTTAGGTCGTACCAATGGTCTACCTAGGTAAATTTTGGTGGTGGCACCCAATCCGGGTAGGCGGTGGCTCTGGAACTCTGATCCTTTGTGATCGTACCTATCTGTGGTTGGGATGATAGCCCAAGAATGATGTTGTCATTTTCTAACATAGACAACAGTGGACAATAGCACCATGAACCTGGAACTGTGCACCCTCTCAAGTTTGATGACCTTCTATTTTATCCCTGATCTTGGAGGGGAATCCATGCCCAATTATTATTTTTTTTAAAGAAGGTAATTATTATACCTAGTATTCTCTATAGAACAACTCTGCAAAGGCAAGTTAGTTACTATCTGACCTAATTAGGTATGTAACTTTTAAAATTTGTTCTGGCTTCTTCAAAAAGAAAAGCTAAAGTTATTTTAGACAGCGCAGTTATAATGACACAATGATACATGGGTCTAATGAGTAATTTTATCCAATTAATTATTTCAGAGAGGATAAATTTTTATGCTTGAAAAAAAATCATGCCAGCTTTTTTAATGTTTTGATCTTTGTAACTAATTTTAAAGATCACACTGTGCTGGCTCCATTTGCTCTGTGAGTCTCACAACGGTCCCAGTCGAAAGCAATAACATTCGAATTTGACCGAAGTTCCAGTCTTTATAGTCTCTCAGTGTGCCCTGTCGCCCTGGGTGATTAAAGTCAGCTGGCTGAATTAGCTTTCAGAATTTTCACGGTTTTAATATCATCACTTCAGTAAGGCAGCTGTGAGCAAGGGGGGGCGGGCAGCTGAGCTCTTGAAATAAGAAACACCTGAATTAATCATCAGTTTCCAACCACATCCCACCTGCCTTGATCAATGGGCAAATGATGGTTTGTACACTGTGGAGGTATTTTTCCGGGGTCAGTAATGAAGGGATGGCTTCCATTTCCCAGCAGTTCATGTCCGGCTCCTTACAATTTGGCTGATGCTTCATGCTTACTACAGAACTCCATTTCTGGGTAATATCCATTAAAATGTCCCTTGAGGACAAGATATCTAAATGGCGTATCCTCTGCATCTATCCACTTGAGTGAGGTCATATATTAAGAACCATGTTTTGATTAAATATCTTAATTCTTCATGACAGTGGTTCTTAAACTTCAGCAAGCATCAGAATCACCTGGGGGTGTATTCAAACACATATTGCTGACCCCAGAGTTTCTGATTCAGTAAGTCTGGGGTAGAGCCCAATAATTTGCGTTTCTGATACGTTTCCAGCTAATGTTGATGCAGCCAGTATGGGGGCCACACTTTGAGAGCCACTGCTTTAGAGATGCTGATACTACTTGTATTTTTAAAATTAAGTTCCAGTGGTTTCCCATGTGGGATAAGGAGGAGCAAGAATATAGAAACTATTGTGAGGTCCTTACCTTGCTATTTTTTTTTTTCCAAAGAAGTCTGCCATAATGAACTTTGTTAAAAACACAAGCTCTCAGCTTCTCTCTCTAGCCCCAGAGATGGGAAGAGGCATTGTGTCTACCTGGTCCAGGCATATCAGATCACATCTGTCTGTAGATGTCAGGGAGACCACCTCTTAGAAGAAATGGCCATGCAAAAATGTTGATTCCAACTTTTGGTTTTTCAAACATGAGGTCACCAATGAAGGTACTTTATACAATAGGTGAAAACACCAGTGATGAGGACAGATCGGTTACACGGGTAGGTCCTCCGGTGTGACACAGCAAGCCCCTCTCTCTAATTTCCTACACGAAGCAACAGGATTGGACCTCACTCCAGAAAGCACAGGAGGAGGCCTTTAGGTTCCTGGTAGAACCAAAGAAGAGCCATCAAGTAATGACAAAGAGTGGTATCATTAACAGGAATCTTTTAGACTCAAAAACCATCAACCAAATTCCTTATCCCAACACTCCAGTCTTATCTCCGAAAGCAAATAAAACTCTAGGAGAACAACAGCATTGTTCTCATTCTGAATAATTGTGTTGCTTTTATATGTAAGTTGTCCACTGAAAGTCCCTGAGTCTCTATTTCCTGAGAGATGGGTGTGTCTGTATGTACATGTATTTATAAGAAAGAAAGAAGGAAAAATAACCTAGATATAGCCAAGCTTTGAGGACTACTTCTCTGAGAAGATGGAGAACATGATGGTCCGTTCTGCTTCCTGAGGTCAAGTTAGCTTCTTACTTACCAACATATGAACTAAGGAAATGTCAGCAGGGTCAGATGGAGAAATTAGATCAACATTGTATCATGGAGAAAGCCCACTCTCTGGTGCAGGATAGCAGTGGGGTGAAGAACACAGACCTGAAGCTGCTATTCTACCTGGTCCCAATAAAGACTCCACCACTTACCGACTGTGTCATCTTGGCCAAGTTATGTAACCTCTCTGTGTCTTAGTTTCCTCACCTATAAAATCCGGATACTAATAGCACTTATCTCATCGGGCTGTTAATGTTGTGTGAGTTAATATATGTAAAGTACTTAGAAGAGTGCCTGGCATGTAGAAAATGCTATATAAGTGCTCGATATTATTATTTATGTCCAAATACTGTGCCATCCTTCTCCTTTTGTTCTATTTAAATTCCTCATGCTAATGCTATTTAGATTGGCTAGCATCCAAAATTTAGACTTCTGCCATAATTATCTACATATGGCAGCAGGATCGTTCCAGAACCACCCTAATGACTTTGATTAGAACCAATCACCTGTGCCTATTTACACAGCAGAATGATTGGCAGGGTTTTGGAAGGACTGGATATTCCAATTATACTCTCGTCGGGTATGGACTGGTTTGAGCAAATACGCCAGTCAGAATCATGCTGAAACAGATCAGTTTCTGTATGTTTTATACAACCGAACAAAGAAACCAGAAAAAATTTTTAAAAAGATAGAAAGAGGAGAGGAACCACTGATTCATTCAATAAAACATTGTGTGAGTTGCTGCTCTCTCCTGAGTATTGTGCTCAGAACGAAGCATTGTGATGTAGGTTGAGAGGTGGGCAAGACACTCCCACCCTTAAGGAGCTCACAGTCTAGTGGGGAAAACAGATTAGAAAATCAATGAATCCTGCACAATGCACTAAGGATTATAGCAGACATTCCCGTGAAGCACGGAGGAGTTGCCTAGGATTGTGGTGCCTCTCTTAGCCTGGAAAGACGGTGCCCAAAGGCAAGAAAGAAAGAGCTGAAGGACACTAAGCAGGCCAATGACTGCAAGGCGGGTAAGGGCATTCTGAGCAAGGCCTCGGATGGTACACAAGCTCAGGGACACAGACGATGCTGAAGAAGGTAGAAGAGGTAGGTAAGCAAGAAATTAATTCCTTAGCATTCTTAAGGAAGAACCAGGGAGCATGCAATGACAGGACGTGGAAGATGGAGGGGTTGCGTGAGGGAGAGGTCAAGCTCATGATGCAGTGTGTCCGTGTACCACTGCGTATATGCAAATGGACCACGCAGGTTGCTCCAGGAGAGGGAGAGAAGCCGAGAAGCCATTAACCAACGATTGAGAATTAATTTTCTGTGCAAAGAGAATAGACTGAGTATACCGACTTTGCTCATATTGCTATTGGTTATCTATAGAAAGGGATATGTTTCTATGAGCTCTTCTCCGATGATAATATGTATTGTCTAGCTGTCTGGGAAAGCATATGCAGTGCCCATCTGCCTGGAAAATAGATTTTGGAGAGTAGGTAACAGGCCTGTGGATGGGCTGGAAGCTGAGCCTCTGAATCACAGACTCACCCTGGTGGGAAACAGCTCCCAGACCAACGGTTCGCAACGAGGGCTGCACAATGTTACGGCCCGAGAAGCTTTAGAAATTACTGATGTCTGGGTCTCAGTGCCACAAACTGTGATTCAGTTAGTCGGGGGTGCAGCCTGGACCAAGGGATTTTTAAAAGCTCCCTAGAAGAGTCTAACATGCAGCCACGATTGAGAACCATACTTCCATACCTTGGCTACCTAAAGTTTGCTCCTCAACCAGCCCTAGGGGCTGGTTAGAAATACCACGTATCTCAGGTCCACCACTGCCCCACTGGACCAGAATTCCCATGTTGACAACTTCCCCAGGTGACTCCCATGCACGTGGCAGTTTGAGAAGCACTGACCACAGCTGCATATCAGAATCACCACGGAAGCTTACCAAAGTTATAGATTCTTACTTCTACAGATTATCACTCAGGAGGTCTCACATGGGGCCTTCCCTTTACATTTATTTATTTTTCAAGTTTTGGCGAGTCTAATATGCAATTGGAGTTGGAAAACCTCTGGCAGATAAAGTTGACAGAGGGCCCATGATGAAGGGATTGGGATGAGGTTTTTCTCTTGCAGCAAGTGGGCTGGGGGAGGTAGACGGTCCCCTTCTCAGGTAAAGGGCGTTTCACACTGAGAAAGGAGGATGTCATATAATTCAGACTAGAGGGCTGCACAGCCCCTTGTAGTAGCAGAGGGAACAGACGGAGACAATGAATGAGCCCAGAGGTGAGGTCATCCTTGTGCTGTACAATGACTCACCACTTCACTGTGGTCCTCGAAAAAGGAAAGTCAAAGGGAAAAGTGTCTAAATCTCTTTGTGTTCTTCTGTGTGTGTGTGTAGTGCAACAGGGCATTAGCGCACGTCCTTGGGCATCTTTCCATTCCTTTTTGTTGTTGTTGTTATACATAGCGTCTCTCTCTGTCGCCCAGGCTAGAGTGCAGTGGCATTATCATAGCTTACTGAAGCCTGGGCTCAAGCGATCCTCCCATCTCGGCCTCCCAAAGTGCTGGGACGACGGGTATGAGCCACCGTGCCCAGCCCCCTTCCATTCCTACAAGAAAGTCTCACCAGTTCAGGAGTCCCCATGACTCATGCCTCACATTAACCTCCTGCACCACCTGGCTGACTGTCTGTAACTGGTAGAGAGTTCCAGGCCCTAAAAATAGTGAGAAGGCAAAGGGGACGGCCAGCCAAACATAAAGAATAGCCATGTGAGTCAGCCACAGGCAACAGGCATTTTCTTTCCTTTTTCTCTGTTCAGAGGGAGCTGGGGCCACTGGGAGTCCAGGCCAGCAGGTGTTAGGATACAAGCCCCTCTCCTCCCTCACTCCAGTCTGGCTGGACAGGGACTCTGGTTCCAGGTGCTCATGCCATTCTATGGCCAGTTTGAATGTTGCAAATACACTCTCTCAGGGCCTAGTGTGGGGTCAAATGCATAGAATGAATGAAGGAATAAAATAAAAATATTTTATTTCTCTTGCAATTACTCTTTTCATTCAAAAGAGCAAAGTCTCAGAATCACCTGCCTCAGGAGTCTGCCTTTGATCTCCCTAAAAGCCACTGGCTATTTTTGTTTTTCTTTAAACCCAAACCTATTTCCTACCTAGCCCTTGAGTGGTACCACAGCCCTCGCATGACGGGTAAGAAAGCAGGTGTGAGAATGTCATGTGCCTGGGGTGTGGCCTCAGGGCACTGGCATGTCCCCAGCCCTCCACACCCTGGGGCTTCCCAGCAACTGTGCTCCTGAGTGGCCCCAGGGGGACCTGCCAGATCCGCAGGAGAACTCCGAGGATGCCACCCAGCCCGCCCTTCTCTCTGCCGCCAACTCCCAAGGGAGGGAGCAGACTGAGAGCATATTTAGAAAATGTGTTCATTGTTGCTTTTAAAAATCTCCTCTGTAATTAGGTACCACAGGGGTAGTCAACCACAAAAAGCTACAACCAGTGCTGTCAAGTTCCACAAAACAAAAGAGAAACCAATTAATCAAAACGAAGAAGAAGAGGCTGGCGGAACGACAGCACCTGTCTCAGCCACACCGTGGCTACACTCACCCAGACGCCACCCTTGACTACCAGGCAAGCCTCCCTCTGCCTGGGCATTTCCAGAGCCTGTGTTAATGTGGGGTCGCTAAGTCTTTGACCTCTCTCCCGAGAATCCATCTCGTCAATAACAGGGCTGGCAATTTTGTTGTGCTTCCCTAGTAAAAATTCCAGAATGGTCCCCTGAACCTGACTACTGTGAAATAAGTCAATAAAATAAGCAATCCGATTTCCAGCACGTTTTGCAGTGTAGTGGCTCCTAGGTAATATGTGATCCACGCGAGGAGATGAGGGTACAACGTCCCGCTAAGACTCCATCCTGTTCCCTGGTGGCTCGTAAACTTCCTCCTATCGAATCCTAGTCTTGGGAACAATTACTCCCTAGCAAATTGAGTGGTTGTAGTGATCTACATTCATTGGAGAGGGTTTAACGAAAGTGAGTGTGAAGTTAAAGTGGGGTGCTTTATGAAGCCTTAGCGACATCTCTTGTTGCATTACCGTAACCATCAAGAAGTGTGGTCTTTCAGGGGCTTTTACCTTCTGGGATCCCAAGCCACATGGAGATGAATTTTCTTTTGACCTTCCTTCTCCACAAGGGAGGTGCTTCAGGGTACCAAGGTCAATGGACAGGAGGCCATGAGGTGGCCATTCCAGAAGCTTTCAGGAAGAGCACCAAGATTCTTTCCAGCATGCAATTTCCAGTACTCCAGCTATCTGTCCAACCTTGGCCCAAAGGGAGCACCTGCACCTTCTGGTGTGTTCTAGTCAACACCATGCTTGTCCCTTGCGGAGGCCTGCTGTGGTGTCTCACAGTTGTAGCCTACAGTTTCCACCCAGAAGTGATATATCCCATAATATTCACTAACTGATCTGGCTCTCCTTCCATCCCAATGCACAGCAGAATATGTTTCCTTGCTCTCTTGAAGTTTGACAGGTCTATGTGGCTTGCTCTGGCCAATGACTGAGCAGTGGAAGTCACATGCATCACACCAAAGCAGAAACATTTCTGAGCCATTTTCTATGCTCTCTGTCTCCTGCCACATTAGTGAGGAAGGTCAGTATTTTAATTGGTTAAGGGGACTCACAGCAAAGAGCCTAAGGGTGTATTCCCTCACAAAGGCTGACAGGCTCAGGAAACCTTTCACTAAGTAGAAAAGAGGTGTGGGGCAAGAAAGCAAAGGAAACCAGAGTTCTGGTTCAAGAAGAACTGTGTGTGTTTACTAGCAAGTGGAATTGGCTGGAATCAAACAGGTAAGAAACCGCACGTTTTAACGGGGTTGAACTGACAAAGAACAGGAAACCTGACACTCTTCAGGACTTTAAACAATCCCTGGGCCTCTGACTTTGGGAAGTCTGTGGGCTGAGAAAGCCTGTAGCTCCTAAGGAGGGCATATTCCCCAACACCCATTTTTCAGAAATGGCCAAGGAAGATGATGAGAAATGAGGGACCTCCTAGAGGGCTAAGCCAGGAGCCATGGTAAACAGTGGCCAAGGAAGCCACAGAGCAGAACTGCAGCCTAATCAAGGAACACTCCTTACCCCAGATTAGGAGCCCCTTCCAATGTTCGCCCAAAGAGATTTCAAAATTGCTAAGAACCAATGCCTCCTGGCTCCCTCCCCTTCCTTCCATTTGTGAATGGGGGTGCTCGCTGTGGTTTCCTTGTCCCTGTTCTACCACAATGGGTACGTGTGGAGGAATGTATGTCTTTTTAGTATATAGATTTAAGTTTCTAGACCTCTAGAGGGAGAAGAAGAGCCCCCTGTAGACTTGATATAGAGACAACTGTATCACTCAGTGATCCTGGACCCTAAATTCTATGCCATGATGTTTGGTCACATGGGGTTGCCTCCCTTGGAGAAGGAGTGAGTGTATTCTGTGTACAGGAAAGAAAGTAAACTGAATATTTGATTCCCAAGTTGTGGTAAATATTACTAGAGTTCACCATTATATCCTGTTTTCATTTCCTTCTAGAGGAGGGGAAAGATCATACTTCTTAGAAAGATTACATTTAATCACCTCCTTAATGTGAGGCAAACAAAGGAGGTTGCATGTTCTGGTGCAGCTACAGTATGGTGGAACCTCTGTTAGTCAAAATTTCTGAGGCACCTGGAGGACATTTGTTGTAAAGGATTGTCCAAACCTACTGTAAAATTGGTATGAGAAAAAATAAAAAAAACACCTTTGTTGGCATCCAGTCACCAAAATTTTTTATTGCCATCATCCCAGCATACCCTACTATTTTGATGACTATAGAACCCCGTTATGTATAATTGGGTCTAAGATCATTTATTCGGAATTCTCCCCTGAAAGTTTCAAAAATTCCTTATGAAGTTAGAGTTAAACATTTAAGTGTCTGGGACAAGGCCAAGTATCAGTGTATAGGAAGTGTTAGGTAATGTAAACAAGCGTAAGGTATAGATATTCCCCAGGTAAAACCTAAGTCTCTTTGCTCTGTATATTTCCCTAAATCTGGTCTAGTCAAAGAGCTAACAATCCCACTGGAAACACGTGACATATATGCACAAATAATTCAACAACATTATAGGAAAACAACTAGTTTATACCACAGGCAGTAACTGCTCCAAGACTCAGGTGTGGGGAAAACTCTTGGAGAATGAAGTGCATGAAAAAAAAGCAAGACTTGAAGAGAGTCAGAAAGCATGAGTAAGATTTAAAGCAAGCGAAGATGTAGGAAACCAAACATCTCAGGCTTCACGGATGCAGAAAAGATATTGTGCATTCAGCAAAAGGTTAAGAAACCGGGCAGGCTACCCATAGAAGGTGTGGACCAAGGAGAAGGCAGTCAGAATGACCGGGAATGGGGAGGGACTTGAAGTTAATGGAAGAAATCCTGGAAATAGGAGCCACTCCAGGGCTTTGAGCAGGAGTATGATTTGCTGGAAGTGGTATTGAAGTAGGATTAATTTGGCTGTGGACATGAGAAGGGGCAGAGAAGGGGGGTGGAAGCAGGATTCCAGCTGGGAAGCTGTTACGTTAAACTGGAAATGTGTACAGGGGGAGGGGGCAGATGTGAAGAGCCAAAGGATGTGTCGAGGGCTTACTGGCAGAACAAGGATGCGGGGCAAGGAGTGTGCAGCGGAAGAACAGAGCATAAGTGATGCTCATGCTTCTAGTTTGGGCAACTACAGAAAAACAATGTCAACGCATTTTCATCAAAAAAAGAAGTTGGTTTTGGAAGGAAGATGCGGATTCACCTTAGGAGATGCTGAGTTTGAGGGATGGCACAAAATGCAGGTAGGTCCCTCCCTTCCCCACTCCTAGTGCCACCTCTCTGCTACAGGATTTTATTAGCGGAGTTCAGCAGAAAGGTCAGGGCTGAGAGAGATGAACAAAAGTCACCATGTAAGTACATTCTCCAAGGAAACGTTTTAAGAGAGAGAATAACAGAGGTTTAAGACAGAGCTTGGGAAATGTGCACACATAGGGAGTGAAGAAGGAAACTCCACACAGAAAAAAAGATGAAGAAAGCATAGTAAAAAGGAAACTATAATCTAACATCCTGAGAAATGACTTTCAGATATGTGGGAAGAACAAAGTATCAAATTCTCGAGGAAAAAAACAAAAACCCAAGGAGAATGACGACTAGGAAAAAGTCCTTAGACATGGAGATTTAATTTTTTATCAGGGACCTTTGACAGTGGGGTTTTATTTACCTAGTCCTTTGTCTGAACAGTTGCAATATCTTCTGCTAAAATGTGTCAGCTTCTGCATGGCCCAACCTTTCCATAAAAGTTGTTTGACCTCTGTCCTCCTGCACCTGCCACTCTAGGAAAATGGTGACTGGGATGGTCACATAACTTCATATAACACACTGACAAGTATGTCCATTGAGTCCTACATCCAATTAGAGGGACCGATTGCTGGTTACAGTTTTCCAGGCTCGGTGGCAAATTCAGGAAGTAATTCCTGCATTACAGATAAGACCACGCACTGCAGCGGATCGAGGAAGACTTTGCTGCACGCGCGTAACCTCATCACAGGCCTGCGTTCCACTTTCCCGCCCCATCTTGATGTATGATACAATCAAAACATGATAGCCACACAGCCCCGGCCTTAATTCCCTCTGTTATTTCTAGCTGTCTGATCAACATAATTGGAAAGTAGAAAATTCCCAGAGTTTAAGTTGCTTTTAAGAAAAAAAAGGAAGGGGGAAAAAAAAAAAAAAAAAGCAAATCCCAGCAAGTTATTTTTTCCACTCCTGCTACAACTTTGTGGTGAACAAAACAGTCTGGGAAAAAAAATACGTGCAAGAGAGAGGAGGGGAAATCGCAGCAGGTCTAAGAATGAGAAAACACTGAGAAAGCGTCCGGGTAGGTCAGAGTACTGATTACATGCAGTTCAAAGGAACAGTCTTCTGGATAAGAAGGAAGGAAAAGGGGAAGGAGACAGCACTTTGGGGACTGTTCAGTAAAGGCGGAAAGAAGCACAGGGGTGGGGAGAAGTGGGGTCCTGCAAGGCAAAAGAGAAGCAAAAAATCAGAGGACATATAACTATAACTTTACATCATCATCTTCATCATCAGTCATCATCATCATCATCATTACATCGATTAATGAAATACTTTCTGTACAGATGGAGAAGACTACCATTAAAATAGGAATATTAGACACTGCTGTAGATTTAAATATGGATAAAAGAAATATGAATAACGTGCAAATCTACTATTAAAATATAAAATGAGAATCCAAACATGTCTACTGATGACGATTTTCTCCCAACCCTATCCAAAAATAACCATGAACCAAAGAAAACCTAACAAAACACTTAGAAAGGAATTAAACAGCCTTAAGGACACATCTGTAGTTATTTAAAAAAACGCCTTGAAACAGAAATTCAGAAATTAAAAACAAATGGCAGAAAAAGGACATAGAAATCTAAAGAGAATCCAGTGAACTTGAGAGAGATAGGAAAAGAAAAAGACAAAATGAAGACTAAAGGATAAGATGCCTAAGAGGACTCTAATTTCTCTTACGTGTGACACTAAGGTACATATCAAAAGAGCGCAACAGGCAACCTGGAAAATGTGCTCAGAATCATCAACTCTGATGTCCTAGCAAAACTAACAGACTTCAAAGATAAAGAAAAAATTCTCGAGGCTTTTAAACGGCAAAGATCAGAAGAATTGAACTGTCATCAGACTTCTTAAAAAAAAAAATACAAAGCAACAATGGCATAGCATTTTTAAAAAACTCAGAGAAAGAAAGTGCAAACCTAGGATTTTATAAGTAGGCAAACTTTCCTTCAAGTGTCAAATCTATAATACAACGGTTTCAGTGTACAAAGACTTAGGGAGTTACACATGCATGAGTCCTTCTTGAGCAATCCATTGGAAGACGAACTTCATCCAACCAAGAGATGATTGGGCAAACTTCAGAGGAAAAATAAAGGCAGTGAACACACACACACACACACACACACACACACACACACACATCTCAGAGATAAAATACACGTGGGTAAGACAGTACCCAACTAGTGCACAAATGCTATATGTGACAGTAGAAATAAATGCAACTAAAAAAGGAAGGAGAAAGGAGGCAGAAAGAAAAAAAGTAGAATAACCATATCGACTGTTATATAGGCAAAAAGTATGAGTTAAAGAATACCAATAAGAACTGATAAACCAGATGGAAAAGGTTCAATATAAACACTTAGAAATAAGTAGTATTTAAAAAATAAGTACAAAAGTAACTACTAGAAAAAGACATTAAAATCTACCTAAATATCCAAATTTAAAAAGATATCTAGCAAAAAATACACATCCTGTAAGAAAAAGTTATTAATAAACTACCCCCCAAAGCACTAGGCTCTGATGGTTTCATAGGAGAATTATTTCCAACCTTCAAAGACCAGATAGTCCCAATGTTGTACATATTGTTCCAGAGTGCTGAAACGAAGGAGAATTCCTAACTCCTTTAATAAAGCAGGGATAACATTGACACTTAACATGATAAAGATAGTACAAGAAAAAAAACTATAGACCAAGATGATTCATGAATATTGATACAAAAATGATAAATGAAATATTAGCAAACAGTATCCAATACCATATTCAGAAAATAATAAAACATGACCAAGTGGGATTTATTCTAGGAATGCACGATTGAGTCAATATTAAACACTAATAGTATACACTCTTATTAATATATGAAAGGGAAAAAATCCTATGATTATCTCTATGGATTCTGAAAAAGCTTTTGACAAAATTCAATATCCATTCCTGATTAATTTAAAACAATCAAGAAAATAGGAATTGAGCGATACTTTCTCAATGTGAATTAATCTAAATCAATTTCTCTCCCTCTCTGTCTCTCACATCTATCTATCTACCTTAGTCCTAACGACAGCATTTTAATGGGAATGCTCTATAGGCATTTCCACTAACATAAGACACAAGGCAAAGATGCATTTTACCTCCACTACTATTCTACATTGTATTAGTACTAGTGGTATTCAGCCAATGCAATCAGACAAGAGGAATCAATTAGAAGCATAAGGGTAAAGAAGTAAAACTGCTTCTATTTGCATGAGATATGACAGTGTACCTAGAATGTCAATGATACAAATAACTCAAATAATAAAAGAAATCATGAAGGTAGTAGGGTATAAAATTAATACCCAGAAATAAATAAGCTTCATATACGCAAGGATAAACAGAGGGCATGATGGTAGAGAAACCCCATTTACAAATAGCAACAGCAATGATCACCTACTTAGAAATAAACCTAACGACATGTAATCCTGGACCAAGAAAAACATTTTTCTTTTTATATGAGTGGTACATTTGAATAAAAGGTATAAATTAGGTACTGGGATTGTATCAATGTTAATATTTTACTGATTTTGATAATCTTATTGTGGCTACATAAGAGAAACGTCCTAGAGTTTAGGAAAAGCACACTTAAGTATTTAGAGGGAAAGGACTATCGTATTTGCAACTTACTTCCAAATATTTCAGAAAAACAATTATAAATAAATATACATATTTAGGAAAAATACATATTTAATGTGTGTATATGTTCTGTATATATATTTATATACAGACACACACACACACACACATATATATATATATATATAAGAGACAGAGAAAGAGAGGCAAAGAGAGAGAGAATGATAAAATATAGGTGATAAAAATGTTAAAATTTGGAAAATTTGAAGGGGATACAAGAATCATTTGCACTATTTTTCTAACTTTTATATAGGTCTGAAGTTCTTTCTAAATAAAAAAATTTAAACATTAAAAAATCAGTAAAAATAAAGTAAGTTGTGGGCCTAACACTGGCTATATAAATGATGGTATGATAGGATGAACCATTAAGCAGCCATTGGCTGGGGGTGAGGTGGGGATTGAGCAAGAGGTGTCTGTGCAGGTATCAAATGATCTCTAAGCAATATTAAGTTTTAAAAAGCAATATGAAGAACTTTGTGTTCAAAAGTGAATATAATTGGAATTGTAAAGGGTACATACATAAAGGGTTCAGAGATGACTCAAATAAAAAGGTATCAATTCTAACAGAGCTGTAAGAGGGTGGAAACAGCTCTGGAGATGACTACAGATAGGACATTGGAACCTACCTGCGCCACCCCTGCCCTTGTGTTTCGGCCCAGATGCACAAGTCTCGGAACATTAGGAACGGAAGGCATCTTTTAGGAAATTTACAGGTAGGGAGGTACAGACCCTAAGAGATGACGCAATTTTTCTAAGACCACATTCCCCTGCAATGAGTTTTCAGTTTTCTTGACTCCCAGTTTACAGTTGTTTTGATTCTTCCATCCATCCACTCATCCATAGGCTCATTCATTCATAAACATCCACTGAGCATCAACTATGTGCCAGACACTGTGCTAGCCACAGGGAATAAAGTGGTGAATAAAGTGGCGAATAAAGTGGAGGCCCCTAGATATGGTCCCTGATCACATAGTTAGTGACAAAGACAGACATTAAGGAAGACATCATACAAGTTAAAAATATTTTTGAAAAGTATGATAAAGGAAATATTAAGGGTTCAATATGAAAATAAAATGGAAGATCTGATTTCCATTTGAAGGCCAAGGAAGACTTATATGAGAAAGGAAAATTCAAGCAGAGACCTGAGCAATGAGTACACTGGACTGATATGGACCAAAGAAGAATAACATTCCAGATGAAAGGAACAGCCTGCACAAAGCCCCAAAGGAGGTAAGAGCACAGAGGAAGCCAGTTGGGCTGGAGTGCGGGGAGCAAGGACAGCAAGAGGCCCGAGCGGTAAGCAGGGGCTACATGGTACAGGGCCTTGCCTGCTCTATTTGCTTTGACCCCGAGTCATGTCTCAAGGAATGGAGGGAAGGAAGGAGGGTATGTGCACAACGCCATTTCAAAGTGTTGAACTCAGTGTTTTTATGATGGGTAAGCACTATTCCAAAGAGTTAGGGTTAGTGTTTAACACTCTGGCTCCAATGGGGAGCCTTTGAGGTTTTATAAAATGGGTAATCACAATAGATCTGAGCTTTAGGTTAGAAAGGTAAATCAGAATAAGTCAGGTTAAATCAGGTTAGAATGAGTTAGATCATTCTGGCTGCTCACTAGAGGACAGGATGCGGGGGTGGGCAAAAGTGGAACTCCATGTAGGAGGCCTTTGCAAGTTGCCTGGTTGGGAAGCAAGGGAGGCACAGACCGGAACGTTGGCTAGGAAGGGAGCAAACGGTGTGCGAGTTCAAGAGCATGGAATGGAACAGTAATGGACTTGGACGTGGGCATTGAGGGAGACAGATGTCAAGGATAGCATGCAGCATGTAGGGTTCTGCTTGAGCAACTGAGTGGCTAGTTGTTCTAGTTACCAAGGCGGGGAACCCTAGCGGGAGAGCAGATTGAAGGAAAAGGGCCAGAAAACTACCTGATGCCTGTGCAATCATATGGAACTATCTACCTCAATAAGTACAGTGGTATCTTCTTAAGCGAAGTATCCTTAAGACTAGAAATGTCTCCTATTTAAAGAAAAGGCTAAGATGACACAATTTGGGCAGAACAACAGGCACTGGCACCACCACCCCTGCCTGAGGCTGCCAAAGGCCCTGGCTCCTTTATCTCCAGCCACATGGGCCCTTCTCTGTAGATTCTGGCTTGAGGTTCCATTCCCTCCTTGCCCAGCTGTCCACACTTTTACATAAGCTTCTATCTAATCAGACACACTCCAATCTGGTGTCTTAGTCCATTTTGTGTTGCTATCACAGAATACCTGAGGCTAGGTAATTACAAAGAAAATAGGTTTATTTGGCTCATGATTGTGGTGACTGGAAAGTCCAAGATTGGGCAGCTGCACCTGGTGAGGGCCTCCTGCCCCTGCCACTCCTGGCAGAAAACAAAAGGGGCAGATGTGTGCAGAGATCACATGGTGAAAGAGGAAGCAAGAGAGCATCGAGGAAGCTGGGCTGACTTTTATAATAACCCGCTTTCAGGTGACTAATCCAGTGCCGTGAGAGCAGGAACTCGCCCCCATAAAAGAGCATTAATTATTCACAAGGGATCCTCCCCCCGACCTAAA